>PVJI01018564.1:0-33141 GCA_004026765.1 Micronycteris hirsuta | reverse complement strand
CTCTGTGTCTCCTCCCCATTCCCTACCAGTCTCATTGTGATAAAGTGGTTTCTTCTGTCTGTACTTCGTTATAAGATTTCTCTCCAGCTAGTGTTCAGCTGTGTACTCAGGATGATTTTTCTGCAGTTTGGTTGTAATTCAGATTGGTCCTGGGAGGAGGCTAGTGTAGCTTCCACTCACTCCTCCATCATCTTGGGTCCTCCACATGCACATTTTTTTTTTTACTGCAACTTTTTGCATTACTTTTAAAGGATCACTGACAATAAAAGTTATTATTTCTAATGTTAAAAAGGGAGATGCTGGACCAATGATAAGTAAATCTCTATTTTGGATGTTGTAACATGAAGAAATGACTAATAGAAAATGAGCTTTTCCTTCTCATGTTTTCTTTTCTCCTTGAAAGATTCATGTTCAGGAATGTTTGAAGCCCTAACTTCCAACAGAAGCAAAAATGTAGAGAAAAGCGGTCAAGCTATAGGTGCCCTGGGTGCTATTCCCATGGTGGGATTCTGTTTGTTCAGATAACCCTTGGAAACTTGCTCTGTTCTACAGATTCTCCTGGAAGCTCAGCTCAGCCAAAGCATGCAAACAATTGCATCCATCACCAGCCACATAAATTCATAGGAGAGAAATGCAGATCATGAGAGACTATTACCTGAGCTGGGGACTAACAGAGAGTCTATTACCTGCAAAATAAATATGCCTTTGCACTAAGAACATGAATATTGAGAGTAGCACACAGATGGGATGTGGACAAGCTATTTTCCTAAGCCCATATCCTACCTCATAACCTTGACAGCTGTCCCAGGAGACTTCTGGGAAAAGGGGAGAAACTACCATGAATAAGAGTCATCAGGAAGTTTTTATTAGGTGATATTTGAACAAGGACATAGTGAAGAGTATAATTTGGATAAGTAGAATATGTGGAGGTGGGACAGGACATCAAAGGGAGAGATGGGAGTAGTGGTAAGGAAAAGTAAAGGGATATCATGTAATACATTTGGGTTAGTATCTTATCTCTACAACTGGTTAGTGCGTGTCCTTAAAAGTCACTAACCTTTCTAAACCTCTGTTTCACCATCTTTAAAATGGGGAATATAATCAACCATTCATTTACGTAATGATATATCGTGTATCAAGCACAAGGGGTTCACTTCTAAGCGTGTAAAGAAGAAACAGTGAGGCCCTTCACTTCGATGCAGTTTTCAGCACAGAGCAGCATGCAGACAAAGAAGTGCAGTAGAATAGGAGAAGACATGTATGGGGCAGGTGTGGGCATGGGGACTACTTAAATCTGCCTGGGGAGCTTCAGGTGGACATGATCTTTGAGCTGAGGCTTTAATGATTCATCCACCTATTGGGCTGTCCTACATTTACTTTATTGGGCACTTGCTATGTGCCAATTCCTGTTCTAAGTACTGGAGAGAGAGTAGTGGACAAATTAAAGAGTTAGAAATCCCTGTCCTCATAGAGTTTATATTCACAGTTGATATTTTATATATTTATATACCTACTGAGGGAGATAGACAGCAAAGTAAAATATATAATATATAGCATGTTCAGTATTGATAAGAATTAAAGAGAAAAATAAGCACGGAAGGAAGCTATAAAAATCTGGGGGAGAGGGCTTGTTGGCTTTTTAGTAGACAGCCAGGGCTGACCTTACTGAGAATTTCTGTGATTTTTGAGTTGACACCTAACAGTGATGAGAGAGTCAGCTCTGCTCGTTCATGCTCCACATTTGGAGCCCCTGCTGCTCACCAGGCTCTTTGCAAGAAGCTGGGAAAGGCCTTAAGTTGACAGCACATTTTTTCTTCTTCTTTCTTCTTTTAATTTAATAAGAATTGAAAATTTCTGAAGAACTTTTGATCACAGATAAGGCATTCTTAGATTTGTGTCTTAGAAAACTCACTCAGACGTAATCTAGGTAATGAAATGGAGGAGGCAAAATTAGAACAGCCATGCTCTTGGGGGAGGGGCTGCCTACTCCTCAAAAAATTTGGATGAAAATCCAGTCCTGTGGCCTGAGGCCATCTACATGATACCTGTGAGTTCTCGCAGTTCGCTCCCAGTGTGCGTCTGTTCTCCTCTGTTGTCCTTGACCTCTAGGCTATCTTCTTTTTAGCAATCACACATTGAGTGTAGAGTTGACTATAGAACTAAGCTTCTTCATCAATTTCTAGAAAAACATCCATTCACCTTAAGTTGTGTGTGTGTTTTAAAAAAAAACTTCAGGGAAGATTTAGGAGTCACTAGGGAAGAAGGCTTCAGCTTAGAGGACGTGGGTCCTGGGAGCAGCTGAGCCACTACCAAGTGCATCCAAAATAAGTGCACTCAAAAGAAATCCACACTTTCAGCATCTTCCATATGCCTTTTGGAACATTTTTAAGGCATAACATCTAAAACTAAGTTTTAATGCTTGTTAAAGCCTTTTCCTGCTCCCAAGGGATCAGCATAGCAGAGAGCTCACATTTCCTGTTTTTATTCCACCTCTTATATTTCCTCTTTTCTCTTTTTCCTCCTTCTGTGGAGCAACAAATAAAATCAATCCACTTGCCTCTAGCAGATAATTCACTAA
The DNA here is from genome assembly GCA_004026765.1 of Micronycteris hirsuta. Classification (NCBI taxonomy): domain Eukaryota; kingdom Metazoa; phylum Chordata; class Mammalia; order Chiroptera; family Phyllostomidae; genus Micronycteris; species Micronycteris hirsuta. The sequence goes on along the minus strand of PVJI01018564.1, from coordinate 30,563 downwards.
AATCTGTACCTCCTCAGGTGTCAGTTTCTACCCTTAAGCAATTATCAAAGAAGTTTTCCAACAAAGACAATAGCTCTCCCTTTCTAAGAGGATTTTTGATGACTAGTTACATAGCAGCGTCCTGCCTCACGCCACTGACTCCTCACTGGGTAGCACTGGGATTCCAGAGTTATCCAGGTGGCAGGCAGGATTCCCCACATAAGGCTTTGACCACATTTGTTCACGGCTAGGTACAGGGCCAACTTCTGGACCCTCACTAAATGGTCTTCTGACTTCTACAGTCATCTAGGCCGACCAAGGAGGGAGGGTAGAGTGGTGAAATCAAACGTTTTTGTCTATGGGGTCAGGAAAACTTGATGCTGTGATCTCTCTTCATTTCTAAATCTTAATTTCTGGCAGACAAGGTAGAGTTCTTCTCACAGGCGCATTCTACAAAAAAAGCACCTGTCTTCAGAAGAGCCAGAGCAGACTGAAGCATTTTCTTCTCAGCCTCACCCTCAAGCAGTGCCGTGGGCTTTTGCCTGTTTCTGGCGGTTGTTGGCTTCCAGGGACAAACATGTGAGATATCACTGATCTCCTGTTTAGGGCCTGGCTTCCCAACTGATTCAATTCAGTAGTCATGGTTCCTGCTTAGGGCCCAGGGCTTTGGTTGTTTTTTTTTTTTTTACATTCTCACATGAGGATATGTTTTTTGATTTTAGAGAAAGAGAGGAAGGAAGACAGAGACATTGATAAGAGAGAGAAACATCGATCCGTTGTCTCCCTCCCAATCGGGGATTGAACCCACAACATTTTGGCACATGGGGCAGCTCTCTAACCAAATGAGCCACTCGGCCAGAAGGCTCCAGGAGTTTTCTGGTGTGCTCTCTGACCCAAAGTAAGGGAGCCACTTAGCTCTCTAGTCAGGGGGGTTGGTTAAAAATCTGAATTCAGGCAGCTGAGTTCTACACACTCCACACAGCTGGACCAGTGCCTTAAATTCTCACCCCGAACAAAGTCTTCTCTCTTCTTTCCCTGAATAACTTCCTTAACAGCATGAAGTGGAGAGGATAAAACTCAGATTTTCACAGGAAATTTTTAGCTTCTCCTGTAAAGCTTTGCCTTAAATTCCTCCTACAGCAACTTGCTCTAACAAGCCTGGTTTTTCCAGACTGCTTTCCAACTGCAATGTGGAATGCTTTGCTGCAAAAGCCTCTTAGGTTTTTAACACAAATGCCAAGGTCATTTCTCCTTCCAGCTGTTACATTGTCATATATCTGATTTATTTACCACATTACCAAGTATTGTTAAGCATTCAGGTACCCCGAGGGATGTATTTGCAGCTTTGCGATCACATAAATTCCTGATTCTGGATCCTGAAAACTTGTAATTAATTACTGTCCACAACCTGACTGTCACCTCTCTAATGTGTCAGGGGAATGTAAAAATCTCCCTTCATGTATTACCAGAAGATGTTAATATTTCTTGTGGTGTATGGTGTTCACTAGGGAAACGGGCAGTCCGAAGTTTGAACCTGCGAGGGGCCCCGTCTCAGTAGAAGAAGCAGGCATAGTAGGGATTTTTCATCAGCACTGGAATGAGTTGCCTTGTGTCCCTGAGAAAAGTATGTTCCCATTCTTACCCCAGGTACTAGTGAATGTGACTTTGTTTGGATAGAGGGGGTTTTTTGCAGATGTAATTAAGAATTTTTATGTGAAGTCATCCTGGATTTCAGGTGGACACTAAATCCAATGACCAATATCCTTATAAGAAGAAGACATAGAGAGACAGACAAACAAAGAAGAAGACCAGGCAAAGACGCAGAGGCTGAGTCAAGGAGTGCCTGGGGCCACTGGAAACTGAAGCAGGCAAGAAAGAATTCCTCCTTACAGCCTTCAGAGGGAGCATGGCCCTGCCGACCACTTGATTTTGTCTTTTAGCCTCCAGAACATGGAAGAATAAATTCCTGTTGTTTCAACCATGCATTTCCTAGTCCCTTGTCACAGCAGCCCTAGGAAAACAATGGAAGTCCACGTACTTTTATTTATTCCTTCGACAAAACGTTTATTGAGTACCACTGCATGCCAGGCAGAGAAACAAGATAGGCCACATATTTGTTCTTAGAGAGTCTACAATCTGAAGGTGATGGTGGTGTGAGAGACAGAAGATAAACAAGCAAATGGTAAGGAAGGTAATTTCCAGTAGAGACAAGGACATAGGGGTGGGGTGATGTGAGAGAGAAGTGAGGCCTGTGAGGACTTCTTCAGATGAAGTCATCAGGGAAGGTCTCTGAGGGGAGGACGCAGCAACTGAAACCTGATGAAAAAGAAAGAGCTGGGAATGTGAATATAGATCGATGGGAAGCGATTTGCAGGCTGACGTTGCAGCTAGTACGAAGGTCCTCGGACAGGAGTGACCACATCATGTCTAAGGCCAGTGGCTCAAGGGTGGCCCTCAAGGAGGAAGTGGTAGAAAATGAAATGAGCTCAGAGAATGGTGGGGTTGGATCCTGTGCAGCCTTGTAAAGCACAGTAAAGAGTTTGGGTTTTATTCTAGATGCAAGTGGAAGCATTTGGAAGGCTTTAAGGAGGAAAATAGTCTGATTTGAATTTTTAAATGATATCCACTGCTGCCATGTTGAAGTATGGAGGATTTGTGTGGTGTCAGTTTAGCTAAACCAGAATTATATATCTCAGAATTGTCTTCTCTGTGTGGCTTAGGGTTAGCCAGCCTCACAAGAAGAATTTTGTACTCTATTTGGAAGGCAAAAAGGAAACAGTATTCTATTGTTTTTGTACTTGGAAGGCTGAAGCCGGGTTAAAAGGCACCATCAGAGTGTATTCACATTATTGTAATCTCTGCTGGCTCACTTCGTGGTCCTGGGGCAACATCCAGCCCGCAGCTCTTTCAACTTTTGCCAAGTTTTCTACTTGAGCTTTTCAAAATCCTGGGCCAAGAGCATATTGAGCTCCATGACTAAGGGCATCAGCCTCCTCTGTGTGTCACGGACTTTCATCAAAGCCGTGGGCTCAGAGGTGGTGAGAGACTGACAATGATTCTAACTCATCCTCATAAGTTCAAGTTTATCTTCACAGATTCCAGCTGATCTTTGAATCCCCCTCTTCACAGTCATCATCCCTTCCAGGTGCCAGCCCCGGGCTCCTGCTCCAGACACAACGTTTAATCAGCTCCCAAGCTGTGTAAGGTCAAAGCTCTATAATCAATTTACATGTGTACAGGGTCCAGCAGAAGTAACGCCTGCTTGAGTGTGGTTGGTAGGCTAATAATATGGGTGTAATAATTTATAGTTTTAATTTGAACACTTCATCTAAAGTGTCACATGGTGTGCTTGAGTGTGATATTGTTATGTTATAGAATTACGTGCTTATGATTTTGTAATAAAAGATTTGTAATAAAAGGGGGTGTTATTTGTGCTGGACCCTGTATATATACACATACACACACACATATTAATTTATATATTATATATCTATATAAAAATGTATATAGTTCTATAAATGTTTATGTAATTTAAATATTTATAAAAATATATTTTATATGTAAATGTCATATATTTTGTATATTTAAATGTGTTATATTTGAAATATGTAATAATTTATATATTTAAATATTTATTATATGTGAAATATGCATTTTTTATGGATTATATACTTGTCATTTATTTATGTGTTTATACACACACCCCCACATACACATGAGGTCTATCTGGAAAAAGTCCAGACATTGTTAATATGAGAACGGTTTGCATGACATCAATGTAACCTGGCAGCCAAGGAGAGTGGACTGGAATGTGCGTGTGTGAACAATGATGACTTCACTGTAATAGTGGGGGCGGTAGAGGCTGTTGAGTGAGCATGTATACTGTGTGGCCACTGCATTCAAAATGACTGAGCGAGTAGAACAATGGGTTTGCATCATGTTTTGCATTAAGCTTGAACATTCCTCCGCGGTACTTATTTGGATGATTCAGAAGACCGAAGCTATGGGCACCTGGTGATTGGCAGCTTCATTACATTACAATGTGTCTGCTCATGTGTCATGTCTCGCGTAGAGGTTTTTTGTGAAACATCAAATCACCCAGGTGATTTAGTCCCATTACAGCCCAGATTTGATGCCCTGAGACTTCTGGCTTTTCCTAAAACTAAAATCACCTTTGAAAGGGAAGAGATTTCCAATCATCAACGAGATTCAGGAAAATACAACAGGGCAGCTGATGGTGATGGGGAGAGCTGTGTGAGGCCCCAAGGTGCCTGCTTTGGAGGGGACTGAGGCATCATTGTCTTATGTACAATGTTGCTTGTATCTGTGTCTTTTTCAACAAATGTTTCTATTTTTAATATTACATGGCTAGATACCTTCTGGGCAGACTATGTATATGTGTGTGTGTACATATATATCTCTATATCTCTATATATGTATATGTATATCTCTATATATCTTCATTCTTATGGTTCTGCTTCTTTGATTGAACGCCACTGAAGCAGCAGGCAGAAGTGAAAGCAGGTGCATGTGTTAGGAAGCCATTACCATTTAATCTAGAACCAGAGATTCAGAGATGTCATGAAAATGGACAAAGTGTACCAATTTAAGAAATGTTTTGGAAGTTGTATTAGTTAGGGCTCTGCAGAGAAACAGAACCAATAGGATGTAGATAAATAGAAAGAAAACAAGAGATTTATTATAAGGAATTGACTCACATAGTTATGGAGGCTGAGAAGTCCCAAGATCTGCATTTGGAAAGCTGAAGACTTCAGAGAGCCAATGGTATAGTTCCAGTCTGAAAGCCCACAGGCCCAAGACTCAAGAATTGGAGATATTTTGGTTTGAGTCCAAAGGCAGGGAAAGACTTGTGCCTCATCTCAAATAGTCAGGCAGAAGGAGTTCCCTTTTACTCTTGGGAGGGTTAGCTTTTGTTTTTAATTCAGGACATCAACTGATTAGATGAGGCCCACTCACATTAGGGAGAACAATTAGCTTTACTCAGTCTACTGATTCAAATGTTAATCTCACCCAGAAACAACCTCACGAACACATCCAGAATAACGTTGGACCAAATGTCTGGGCCCCAGTCAAGTTGACACATAGATTAACTACCACGGAGGTAGAATTTACAAAAGCATATTGGAGGCAGGTTTGGCTTCGGGTGCAGTTGCACCAGTCCTCACACTTAGAAGGATTCTACAGTTGGCTTAATGCTCTCTTGTTGCTTCTCGGTAAATTTTAGACAAAGTGCTTGCATTTTCGTTTTCATTGGGCCCCACAAAGTATGCAGCTGGTCCTGCTTGGATATGAGGAATGAAGGAAAAAGAGGCGTAAGGATTTTTGGCTTAAATGAGGATGGAGGATGGCAGTTCACCTCAAGGTGCAATTTGGGAGAGAAATAAAGAATTTTGATTTGAACATAATGTAGAGGTACTTCTCAAACATTGTGGTGAGATATTTGTGGATTACCTCCCAGCATTCATTTACTTCTTCCTGATTCCTAGGTAGGTCATGTTTCCCAAACTTGTGGTTAGGATTTGATTAGCCCTAGTTCAAGCCATGTCCTGCCATGCCAGGCTCTGCCCTATAGGGGCAAAGTAATCAATTGAAGCTAAGCAGGATAGTGCTCTTTGTAGTTCTTTTTAACATGAGATTAAAGAGAGGCAAAGGCTGCAGAAATTGAGCCTAAAGGTTTAGTAATCCCAGGCCACATATATTTGTGGGAGAAATTGCTCATTTACCCCAATATCTGTCCTTCACATTTTCTTATGTATGAGATCTTCTATTGTTTTAGCTGGCCATATCACCTCCTGGGTTAGAGACTACATTTCCCACTTTTTATGCAGCTAAGAAGAGCCACATGATTATATTCTGTTTAATGAACTATAGGAGGATGTAGTATGTGCAATTTGCTGGACATGTTCTTAAAGAAGGAGGGCATACGACTCCCCCTCCTTTCCTTCTTCTGGGTGTCTGAAATTTTAGTGCATCAGCAGAATCCCAGCAGTTAGCAGCAGCAAAAAAATCCTGGTCCTTCGACATCATGGAGCCATGCCAATTTTGGACTGCCAACCCCTTATCTTTTACAAGAGAGCTAAATACTGTCTTATTTAAGATCAGACTATTATTGACTGCTATTTTGGATTTCCATCACATGCAACCATAGTAATCTAAATAATGCAATAGCCATATGATTAACTCTTTTTCTCGCAAAGGCACCTAAATGATTATTTGCTTGCTGCAAATAAGAGTTTGACTAGAACACTTATTTTTCTTACTTGGGCTTGTGTAATTTGTCTACATACACACCAGAAACCCTCTTTCCAAGCCATATTTTGCTTTGTCTTTTAAGTCCTAAAAGAAATATAGGCACTCTACCAGGGTTCATTATTAAAAGCACCACTACTTTCTCTAGGGAAGCAAAATTTATCCGCATTCTCCTGACACCAGCTCGCATTTCATAAACCTACTTTAAAATTAACCCAAATCATTAAACAACACAGAAAAAATTATTTTTAAATTACACAATAAAAACTGTTTTCTAAGAGACTGAAACAAATTGAGTTTACATGTAATCTCAGATAAGGTGACCAAATATCCCAAATTGGCTGAGACAGCCCGACTCCCAACGGCCAGCTGCTCTGGTTCCTGTCTCAGCACACATCCTGTGGTTTAAGCCAGATGTCACCCAACTTCCGGACAGGAGTGCCTGCCCCTGCTCAGGAGAGCAAGTCACTGAAAACGGGGAGAACAGCCCAAAGGTGTGAATGGCAAAGAACTAACTCAGCTGTGGCTACAATTTTAGTAAGCATTTTGGTTCTTTGTTTGACAATGTTTAGAAGCATTGGTCGACAGATATTTAGTCTGGTGTCTTCCACACTGCGCGTGGCATAACCCATCTCTGAGGTATGATCAGTATTTTTAAAGAGTGGTGTTGGCTTCGACAGGCGAGAAAATGCTGGAATGCATTGGGTGAAGATACTAAGGATGAGTATTTTTCAAAAATGTCTGTTTATGTTTTGTTTGTGAGTCTTTTGTGCAAGATGATCAAATAAATCCGGAAAGCACCATATTTTAGTCATTTGTGACTAACTCACCCATTATTTTTTTAAAATAATACATTAATATTTAAGGAATTTTAAACCTTTCATCCAGCAGATATTTGACCCACGTAACTTTCACAGTACTTGTGAGCTCATTGCCGCCTTGGGCGGGGTTTTCCCTCCAGCCCCACGCTCACTCAAGTTCCTCAAGGCTGTTGCACCAACTTCACAGGACTGTTGGGTTGGAGTTTACCCTGGACATTCCCTGGACAGATGGTGTTTAAAGACTAAATTGAAGTCAGCCAATAGGACAAGGAGACAAGGGCATTCCAGATGGAAGGAGCAGTGTGTGTTAAATAGAAGAAAAAAAAATGGTCAAGTGTATGGGTTCACAATATCTTAGCCGATATTCTGAAATCCAAAAAGTTCTAAAAGCTGAAAGCTGTTTTTTAACCCATTGGGCAGGAACACCCGACTCAATCTGAACTCATTGGTGGGCTGCTTTTGTCAGGGACCCCTCAAGGAACAGATGGCATTCTCAAATTGGGACCCTCTGAAGAGGATTTGATAAAGACACCACTTACAAAGGTGCAGGTGGAGAGCCGGCAAAAGGGAAGGAATGTGATGGTGGGGTGGCCCTGTGAGAGCAGAGCTGTTATGATGCCTAGAGACAAGGAGACCAGAGGAGGAAGTGGCTCTTGGAAGCCAGAAAGACAGAGCCATGAGAGGAAGACTGCCTAAAAAGCAGCTGCCTACCAGGTGATACCCCATGTCTCCTGGGCAGTGTGCTGGGTTCCCTGTTGCCTTTCTTTATCAGAAGCCCAGGGCAATGCACTGTGGAGCTGAAGCCCAGGTAGGTCATCTTCCCTGGCACAGAGCAGGTGGTGGGTGTGGGGGTAACAGATTCGGAGGGGACAAAGGAAGTGGCTCTGGGGCAAAGCCAGACCTGGGCTGACTGAGGCTATTGCAACCTTTTCACGCTTAACGTGAGTATTTGAGGTTTGCTGCAAACGCATTATTGTGTTTGAAGATGCCTGGGACCCTCTGGGGTATTGTGTAATATACATATAAGCACGGGGTTACTTGTTGAAAATCTAAAAAGTTGTGAATTCTGAAACACCTCCGGTTTATGGGATTTCTGCTATGAGAATATGGGCCTGCAAATAGTAAACTGGAGACATTTTCCATATGGCTTGAAGACCTTTTCATATGTGGAATCGGCAGGGGTTGGAGGGCAGGCGAGGAGGCTAGAAAAGTGGACTGGGGCCATGGCAGAAAGAGGCTTTCTTGCCTTGTCATGAACGGTGGGGATCTGCAGTCAAGACTTCTAAAGGAGGACGCATGAATAACATGTGACGGGTGTAGGGGACACAGGATGACACTGAAATAACTGATAAGGTCTGAGGTCCCCTTCACCACTGCTTCCAAGTTGCATAACAAGGCTTTTGCCAGCATGGGAGATGTCCCTTATTGTCAGTCACCCAAGGTGCAGATACCATTCCCTTGCTTTTTTGAGGCTTAGGTTTTTCTCAAAGAGGAGCAACTAGGGACCCGCAGGTGTTAAGTGGCAGTAGTTAATGAGCAAGTCGGTGATAGAACCTGCACTGACCCTCCAACTCCGTGCACACGTTTTTGTCCTCCCACGTGCCATCCGCCCGTCTGAAATGTGGCGATGGTCTGCACAAGTGTGTACTCGAGTTTTTGAAAGGAGTATATCATTTTAAAAGATGAGTGCATTAACTACTGACTTATAAGTCTTTGGGAATTATTATTTCCCTGTTTAACTTTTAATGAAAATAAAACCTCAAAATTCATAGCATTGGCAAAATAAAAAGTCTAGTAAAGCTAGCATAGTAATTTATGCACAATTACGGAGGAACTGGTGCCTAAAGCGGTTGTATGATACATCTTATGAGTCAGTTTGTCAAACTCACACACAGCTTGCTTATAATTGATTATTTCTTAATCTTCCTGCAGTTGTTTGAGGGTTTCCATGTGCTTTCTTGTGCTGTAACTCACCTGCGCTTGGTGAATCTTACCTACCACGAGGAAGTGGAAGTCTATGAAGTAAAGCTTATTTCCTTTTCACCACAATCCCCCCACCGCGCACATTCTCCAGAGGTAACCAACCCTTCGTAAAAGGTTTAAATGTATTCTGTCAGATTTTTTCTATTTGTATTTAAACATGACTGTATGTTATAGACATAGGAAAACAAGTGTTTCTTACGTCATTTTCCCAAAATAGGATAATACCGTGAAAGTATTGTGCAACTTGTCTTTTTCACTTAATGTTACATATATCTTTTCATATAAATATGTACAGATTGACCTTATTCTTTTTATTGATTGCTTTCTATTCTAGTGCATGGATGTTCTTTAATCATTCTCCTGCTGATAGGTTCAATTGGTTATTTTTAAGTTTTTAATATGACAAATAATCTTTCAGATTAATATCCCTGTACTACTTAGTCATATGTGAAGGACCTCACGCTCCTAGGTCCTTGGCCAAGGTATGTATTTTATAGGAACTGATACCCTCTTTTCTCTTAAACCAAAGATAAGTCATCTATATTAACCTGTAAATACAGCCACAAAGAGCATTTTATTGATTTTATGCAAATTATAAAGGTGGCTAAGGGGGTTCCAATCTGGTGGAAACCATTCGTATCTTGCTCCTTCCTCCTGTAGCTCACTGGTCTCAGCTTTTTAAGCAAGGTCATTCTGGACATTACTCTTAAAATTCTCCCTTGGTGTTTACGTCGTCGTATCTTTTACCCTGAGAACATCTAAGAGGCACAGGCTCTCCAGGTTAAGAAGTGGAAGTCGCTAGATGTTAAAAGTGGTGTTTTCACACTAGACAGCTGACATGCTAAAGAACTGTGACATCCAGGACACTTTAGAACTTCTCCCCTTCCCCTCCTTTCCCCATCTCTCCCCCCTCCCTTCCCCTCTCCCTCAAATAATGACCTACGCAGAAAGGAGCAGAATGCCATGCTAGGAACATGGGCTCTGCAGCCACATACCCCAGGTTTTGTCGCTTGTTAGCTGAGGGCCTTGAGCAAATGACTGAACCTCCCCTTGCCTCACCTTCTTCATCTGTTAAAATGAGGGTGGTGGTGATAGGACCTCTGGCCAAGATGGAGGCGTAGGTAGACACACTGTGCCTCCTCGCACAACCAAATGAGGGGACAAAAATTAAAAAACAAGAAACAGCCAGATCTGACAGAAAATCGAACTGAGTGGAAGTCCAACAATCAAGGAGTTGAAGACATGTTCATCCAGACCGGTAAGCGGGGTGGAGCCAGGCAGAGAACGGTGGCGAGAGGCGGTTTGTGGAGCGGTACCCGCAACGCTCCAGCTGCCTGGCCAGACCCGCAGCCGGTGCATTTGGTGAAGGCTGCGGCTGGGCAACCCGGACCCAGCGGGGCTGAGACTGGTGGACTGGGCGGTCCCTTATACATGCACAGATAAACTGGAAGAAAAAGCTGGGGAGCGGAGCAGACCGCACAGCCCACCAATGCAAGGAAATAAAGCCGCAAACCACCAACTGAAAACACCTGTGGGGGTGGAGGTGGCAGTGGGAGGAACTCCCAGCATCACAGCAGAGTTCATTGGAGAGAACCACAGGGATTTAGATCTGCACAAGCACACCCACCCGGGAAGTGGTGCGGAGGGGCTCAATTTGCCTGTGGGTGTTGGGCAAGGTGACTGGGAGCTGGCGGAGAGTGGAGCAAGCGCCATTGTTCTCTCTCAGGCCCCACCCCCACAGGCAGTGTAACAACACAACGACGTCAGTTACCCTGCCCTGGTGATCACCTAAGGCTCTGCTCCTTAAAGTAATAGGCGCACCGAGAAAAAAAAAATGGCCCAAATGAAAGAGCAGATCAAAACTCCAGAAAAAATACAACTAAGCCACGAAGAGATAGCCAACCTACCAGATACATAGATCAAAACACTGGTAATCAGGACACTCACAGGATTGGTTGAATTTGGTTGCAAATTAAATGAAAAAAAATGAAGAATACACTAAGAGAAATGAGGGGAGATGTACAGGGACCCAATAGTGATGGGAAGGAAACTGGGACTCATGTCAACGGTGTGGACCAGAAGGAAGAAAAAAACATACAACCAGAAAAGAATGAAGAAACAAGAATTCAAAAATATGAGGAGAGGCTTAGGAACCTCTGGGACATCTTTAAACGTTCTAACATCCAGGTCATAGTGGTGCCAGAAGGAGAAGAGGATGATCAAGGGATTGAAAACTTATTTGAACAAATAATGAAGGAGAACATTCCCCAAGCTGGCAAAGGAAATAGACTTCTAGGAAGTCCAGGAAGCTCAGAGAGTCCCAAAGAAGTTGGACCAAAAGAGGAACACACCAACACACATCATAATGACGTTACCCAAGATTAAAAATAAGGAGAGAATCCTAGAAGCTGCAAGAGAAAAGGAGACAGTTACCTACAAAGGAGTTCCCATAAGACTGTCAGCTAATTTCTCAAAAGAGACCTTGCAGGCAAGAAGGGGCTGGAAAGAAGTATTCCAAGTCATGAAAGGCAAGGACCTACATCCAAGAATACTCTATCCAGCAAAGCTATCATTTAGAATGGAAGGGCAGATAAAGTGCTTCTCAGATAAGGTCAAGTTCAAGGAGTTCACCATCACCCAGCCTTTATTATATGAAATGTTAAAGGGATTTATATAAGGCATGGAGGGATATCAACAAGGGAGTGAGAGGGGAAGAGAGGAGGAGAAACTGCAGAGAATAAGTAGCATAAATGGTAGGTAGAAAACAGACAGGGTGAGGTTGAGAATAGTATGGGAAATGTGGAAGCCAGGGAACTTATGTGTATGACCCATGGACAAAAACTAAAGGGCGGAGAATGGGTGGGGTGGGGGGCAGTAGAGGGGGAGAAATAGGACAACTAGTAATAGCATAATTAATAAAATAAATTGAAAAAATAAAATAATAAAATGGGGGTGGTAGTGAAGATGATATCACCTACTCTGTAGGACTGCTATGAAAAAGCAAAGATTAATATTTGTAAAGCACTTACGGGGTCTGGCACAGCTTTATACAGTTGTTTGTTAAATATAATAATACAATGTTATTGGTACTGTGACTTTCCTTCTTAGTCTCCTTAAGAAGCAGCTGTTCATCAGACTTTTCCAAAGATCAAACAGCTGAAGTTGCCCAAAATATCACATGAAAAATTTCCCTTCTCCTTTTCATCAGCCCTTCACTGCAGAGGTTTCTTTATTCAGAGCTCATAGATGCCCAATATTTTCATGGTCTGTTCTGGAAGTCTAAACTTCTAATGAGAAATGATAGGTTGAAGAGTAAATGAACATATATTATACATGTCTGTTTTCTACATAGCTGTTAGCACATCCTCTGTGTTAAACAAACTAGTCTAACAAGAAGAGATTTTCAAAAACACATTATAGAAAAAAACAGAGTCAGATTTCAGAAACAAAAGTACTGTGAGAATTACCTGAATTCTCTGGAAATTTGTGACTTTCTGAACACAAGAAAATGATATGAAATTCATTGACATTTTCAAATTGTGAAGTATATTATTAGAAATATAGCCAATCTTTATTTATACAAGAGCTGATGAGCCAGATATGAGATTTTACAGGTCTACTGTGACTGTTTCTTGCCTTTTGATCGATTGCAAAGCATGAGTAATCGGGTATGAAATTGGTTTCTCATAATATGGTTAGACTTCCAAGGCAAACGATGTGATTCCTCACTTTTTCTTTAGTAGGAAGATACGGCACTACAGAGCCCCATTCTTCGGGGACCTTCCCGTGTGCTCTGAGGTAGTCTCACTGTGGCTTTGGGTTGAACACTTTGACCAAGTGGCTTCTTCTTCTTGACTGCTGGATCCTAATTTAGTTTTATAGCAAAGGTGAATGTCTTACTTCCTCCTATCATCTCTAATGGATGTTGGGGGCTCAGTGCCAGCTTTCAACCCTAGCTTCAGCATAAAATTATACTTAAAGGACTTTGGTGGGGGAGTTTCTGGTGCTGAAATAGGTAGCAAAAAATAGCATGCTGTGAGTAGCCACTGTAGGGCCAATGGAGAGTTGGCATTCAAACTTTCAGACTTGGATCACAACACTAGGAATAAGCCTCACAGATTCAACTCTAGCGAATTTACGACTGGGTATTTGTGTGTGTGTTCGTTTCTCCCTGTTGCAGAAAGTTCCACAGTTACCCCTTGACTCCTCTTTCAGGACAGCAACGGGAATAACTGGAGCTCTCCTTTCTTTTCTTGCTCCTTGGCCTGCATAGGTCTGGGTTTAACTCTGTAACGACTCCTTTTCGGACTCAAGTTGCACAGAAAACTACACTCTTTGCTCTCTAACTGACCCCATTTCCCGATGAATGGGTTTTTTCATTTCCTCACTGAATCCTAAAGGTTTTCACATACTGCAATTTCTCTGCTAAATAGTTCTAAGTGTAACTGCTTATAAAATCATAGGCAATCAAAAAACTCTAGATTTTTAAGGAAATGTAGAGACCATTTAATTCAACCACCTCATTTTACAGTTAAATTGAGTCTCCAAGAGGGTAAATAACTTGTTAAATGTCATCCATCTAATTTGTAAACTGGGTAGAATCTTCCCAAGTTAAATTTTGACTTGGGTAGAATTACAACTAAAACCATCTTAAAGGGCACCTACTATCCATCTTGATCCTTTTGAACTATCATATGAATATAATTAACATAATCAAATTTATAAAATCATGACTCTTAATCCTAAAAAATATTGTGATGTGAGAAATAATTAAATGAGATTTAGAATTAACATTCTTTTTAATAGGCCAATTATTAAAACTATGGTCTCACCTGGAGAACATTATGCTAAGTGAAATGAGTCAGTCAGAGAAAAATAAATACCATATGATTTCACTCATATATGGAATCTAATCAACAAATTGAACTAACAAGCAAAATAGAGCTGGACTCATAGATAGAGAGCAGGATGGCAGCTATGGGGGGGAGATTAAGGGGTATAGGGGTTCAGCAAAAATGAAAAAGGACACATGGACAGACATGTGGTGATTGCAGGGGGAAGGGAGGTAAAAGAGTGTTAAGTGGTAATGGGAAATATACAATTAAAAAATAAAACTATGGTCTCAGATGTAGTAGTTAGTTGAGGGGTGGCTAGATCAGCCTACCAAGGTTGCTGTGCATTGTCTAATGACCTCTATTTTGTCAGGGGAGGGAGCTGAGGGAAAAGGGGCCAACACAAATGGAGAGAAATAATGTGAACACGGGAATCAGGGTAGGCTCAGTAATCTATTGTCATTACTGTTAATATAACATCACACTTTCCCCCCCACAAGATTGTAACTCTAGTTTGGCAATATAAAGATCAAAGAAGAAATGATAAAATTATCTTTATATCCAGAACTTGCATCTTGCTAGAATCAAAGATGCAAAGCCTGTTGCTTCCCCATGCTCTTTCTGTTGTTCTTTCATTCCAGTCAGTGAGTTCTGCACGTGGCCACAGGTAACTCAGAGTCTTTGAAGAAGTGTTCTCAGCTCTGTGCTTCCTGTGCAGGACAGCGTGTCTCACAAGGAGGTCGATCACTAACATTTGTGAACCCAAGGCGAATGTGCAAACGGATGTCTCCAATCTCCCCCCAGATAGGCCACACACCTTTCTGTCCATGCTGACCTCGAAGAACTTGTGTGTAATGTGCAGACTCCATCTTATATATTTAAGCCCTGCCCATAACTCAAAACACAAATTTCACAAAGAGTCTCCTTTTGATCACACTTTGGGCAATATAGTCTTCCCTTCAGAGGGCAGAGATGAGCAGAAGCCCAAGCAGGCACTGGAGGCAGGCTTAGGGCTTTATGATCAGGGAATTCTGTATTTCCTGAGTAGGTAGAGCTTGGCCCAGAAGATGGGGAGAAGGTTCTCTACGGGCAAATCCTGATAGACCAGTCACTCTTTGATGAAGAGGAGGGCCAGAGGAGGTCTGGAATAGGGGCCTCTAAAGCACAGGGCCCAGGAAAGAATTCCTGGTTAATTGGCTGAAGAGCAGTACCTCCGACAAGCAAACTCCGGGACAGAGCCCCCTTCCTCCAGGCACCGTCTCCTGGTTGGACTAGAGTAAGAAATGGAAGCAAAGATGTTTGATGGCAAGAAGGGAGCCACTTCAAACAAGTTATGTTTAAACAGGGAAAATTCCAGAGATGTTCTAAAAGAGCATCTTAAAGAATAAGACTGTTCAAAAGTGTCGTTTCAGAACAGGAAAGAATCTTCAAGGTATCTGTTAAAGATAGAATGAGGCCACAGAGACGAGCAACCTGTCCAAGATCAGACTGCAAGTTAGGAATAGAGCTCAGACAAAAACTGGGAATTGTGGCTTCCAGCCCCTGGTTATTTTACGTTACCTGGTGCTGAATCCCTTTGGAGTCTAACTTTAAGCAACATGGAAGAAGGATGACCACAGATAGCTCTCCTACTGTAAGTACCGTATTTTTTGTGTGTATAATGTGCATTTTTTTTTAGCCCAGACTTTTGAGGGAAAAATCAGGGTGTGCGTTACACATGGGTAGTACTAATTCCATATCTATATAAATGTTTTAAACTGTTTTACTTATGCTTATGCATTAAAAGTGTAACACTAGAAATCAATAACAATATCTGTATGTAAAATAATACCCTAGAATATGATAATCTGTTTCGCTGAACTTGCAAATAATTAAAAAACTGAATTAAAAATTAAAACAAAGGAATTTTTTCCTGAAAGTTTGGGCCAAAAATATGGGCGCGCATTATATATGGTGAATTATGGTACATCTTTTTAATGATGTGGCAGAGCAGAATGGCAAATACCAACAGTTTCTACAGAAAATCAAAGACCAGTCAGCAGACTCTGTGTGTGTGTGTGTGTGTGTGTGTGTGTGTGTGTGTGTGTGTTGGGGAGGATCAGGTGGAGAAAGAGAAAGGAAGCTTTATAATGTAGGAGCAGATGTCTTGATGGGAATGCTGAGCATCAGAGAAGCTTTATTGTTTCTCGTGAATCCAAATCAGGAAGTGGTGTTACGAGCACCGGGCAATCAGCTGGGGAAGCTGCTGCAATGAGAGAAGGTAGAAATGAAGAAGGAAGCTCAGGGGCTCTGAATTACCCCCTTACTTCCATGCACCCCCAGTTTGGGACTGTATATCTACTCCATCCATACTCTCCCACACTGTCAGTAATGTTCGTTTTAAAAATGAAGGGCAGAAAATAAGTGTACTGAAGTGGCAAGTATGGTCTAAGCATTGACTGATAGTTTTAAAACAAATGAATATTTGTGGCCCATGAAAAAGAGAATTAGACTGGAGTGCAGAATTTGTATTCCAGTCCTAGCTTTGCAGCAAGCTATTTAACCTATGCAGTTCTGTTTTCCCAAAGGTAAACTGTAAATAAGAAAAACAGTTCTTAATATTTATGACAGCAAGAAAAAATGAGGGGGAAAAACTCAATGTCAACAACAGGGAAATAAATTATGAAACATTTATATGCTACAATATTGTCATATTAAAAATTACAGTTTTGGAAAATTTCAGCAATGCACTAAAAACTCACCATGTTGAGTGAAAAAGAATGATTCAGAAACTATATGTATTGTTGGCTAACATTATAAAATATAATATTATGAAATAATTGAAACAAATACATCAAAATGTTAATTTTATTATATTTCAGTGGTAATTAGCAATGGTTTTAATTTTCTTCTTTATATAGTATTTTCACTATTTTCCAAATTATCTTTAATAAACATATACTAATCCTGCCATCAAGAAAGATGTTGTTTTTAATAGAAATCATGTGCTGTCACCTAATTCATGGGGATGTTGTGAGGAAAATGAAATAAGTTTAAAAACTGAATTCTGACAAACATATGCTAAATAATCCAAGTATTTATATTAAAGGGAAATTTTGATGCACATCTCCTTGTACAGCTTTTTTCCTTTTTTATTTCACAAAGAGTCTCCTTTTGATCACACTTTATTTTTATTTTTTATTTTTTTTAAAGATTTTTTTTTTATTTATTTTTAGAGAGACGGGAAAGAAGGGAGAAGAGAGGGAGAGAAACATCAGTGGGTGGTTGCCTCTTGCACGCTGCCTGCTGGGGACCTGGCCTGCAACCCTGGCATGTGCCCTGACAGGGAATCAAACTTCGACCCTTAGGTTCCCAGGCCTGCGATCAATCCACTGAGCCACACCAGCCAGGGCCAGCTTTCTTCTCAATAGTGAATGGATGTGCTTGCAAGCGGTCGTGCCAGAATTAGAGGAGCACAGGGCACGTGCCGCTGCCCCTTTGGAACTGTTTCTGTGTGCTGGTCCCCGTGTCCGAGGAAGACTCACAGTGACCCTGATCATTATACTGCAACCCCGTCTAGTCGTTGGGGCGGATGGGACGGCCACTCTGAAGAAGGAAAGTCTTCGTGCCTGATGTGGGGCCTCGGGTAAGGGTGGGAAGTGTGCAGACACACTTTTCTGTGGCTTCTGTTTTAGCCCCTTTTCTCAGCAGGTAGTGACCACTCTCTCACGTTCTCTTTCCCGGAAGCTGCTGATAGGAGGGTTAAGATCCCTGGAAAATACAAACAGGCAGCAAATAGGGCTGGAGGTGGGGCTGGGGTCAGAACTCGCTTGGCATCCTCATAAGATCAGGTAAGGCAGGCGACGATGGCTCTTTATGGACTGCTGTGCCAAGTATGTGATTGTCACGACCTCAGTCCTCGGGCATGAGGTATGTCTTTCTCCTTTTTCTTTTAAACAGGAGAAACTGAAGCTCAGAGAAGCAAAACAAAACAAAACAAAAAAAAAAACACCCCCCCAAAACAACAAACAAACAAACCCCAAAACAAAAAACCTTGTCCAAGATCACACTGTTGGAGTTTGAACTCAGATTTTATTGGCTCTGAAATTTGTACTTTCTGCAATAAAGTCCAATGAGTCCCAGAAGAGTTTGATGCAAGATTCCCTCAAGGAGAACACTGGATACACAAATTTCTAAACCTTATTCCTTAGAAATTCTGGTTTAGTAGGTTAGGAATGGAACCAAGGAATGTGTATCTGCTATTGAGGAAGGTTCAAGACGGCTGCTCCATTCCACATTCTGCTCGTGTATGAACAATGAGGCAGCGTGTGCACAGCCCGAAGACTCGGCACGGTGCGTGAGCGGTGCTGGAGCAGCTGCTGTGAACTTCACATGGTGCACAAAAGGCCCCTCTGTGCCCCACCCTTGATTCTTTAGCCCTGTCTGATCCGTTCACAAGGTCAGAAATAGGGAACGTCAGCCAATCAGAAAGGGTGCTAAAACAAAATATATTAATGTAACAAGATAGAGGAAATTGTTTTTAGTAGAACACCTCAGAGAAAACTGCCTCTTTAGTTAGTTGCAAAGAAGCTTCTTGGGTTAGTGAGTAGCGTAAGGGGATGATCTCTCCAGGGAGTTTAATGCAGTAAAAATAGATGGTCATTAAACTGCTTCTAAGAAAGTCAGGTCCTGCAAACCTCTCTCCCTCTCTCTCTCTTTCTCTCTCTCTTTTTTTTTGCTGAGAGGCTTTGCCAATTTGAGGCCAAAGCCTGTCACTGTTTCGGACCAGAGAGGAGCAGTGGGTGGCTAGCAGTGTTTTCCCCACTACTTTCTGTCCAGGCTTAATCAACTTCTCCCAGTAAATAGTTAACAAACATATTCAACATATCGGTTTGCAGAGGTGCAAAATCATTGACCTGGCTCGTGCATCCCCATGTTTGGGTCCAGCTCTGTCTCTCACACCATTGCCACATCACCTCTTTTCTCCTGCAGGGTTTTGCACATCTAGCCCCATTGCTTGGAATAATTTTCTGCTTTCTCTCACTCTCTTTCCCTTCTCCTATATTATTCTTATTCGTCTTGCAGGTCTCTGTTTAAGCATCCCTTTCTCAGAGGCTTCCCCAACACAGAGGCTAGAGACTCAGCATGTGTTCTGACACGTCATAGCATTCATCACAGTTCATCGTTACTACGTATCTAATTGCCTGTTTCCTCCTCAACGAAGCCCAACGCCTTGTCTTGTCCACCACTGTTTCCTCGTAGCTACTCTAATGACTATTAAATACGCATTGAGTGTTGAATGAACTGAGAATCTAAGGGTATGTATGTGCACAGCCCCTCACTTAGTTGGATCAAAGGCTGGGTCTGGAACTGTTATCAGTTCACAGGAACTCCAGTGGATAGAATCCCCAACTCTACCAAAGCTCAATCTTATTTAAATTATGGTGCCAAGAATCCAGAGATGAGAGTCAGGAGCACAAGGTTCACCCAAGTGTGTGACCTTGGGCCAGTTGCTTAACCTCTGTATCTGTTAGAGCTTTTTTCAGTAGCAAAAGAAAGTGTGGGAGAGAACTTTGAAAACAGTACAAATACGAGTGCACAGTGGGGACAGAGAAGAGATGGGGTCATTTCTAAAGGGCTGTGGTTGGGACGAAGGGGCCACACTCTGGTTCCCATTTTTCCCACCTCAAGCCATGTGTCTGGTTGAATCCGTGCGGTAAGTACAGGGGAGCCTCATCAGCCCCCACTCAGCACCACCGTTATCTGGTTGATTAATACAGCTTGCATGTTATTGCAAGGGAAAGGGGAGGAAGAGAGAACAAAGTGGCAGTCTCTGCCGTTGTGAGAACGTGGTGGGCCTGTCAAAAACATTTTCCAGGTTCCTCATTCTCTAGGGGGTCATTTTTCTGCTGGAATTTTGAGATCTCAAAATTAAATACCTGTACCAGAACTACAATCTCCAAGGTGACAGTACAAAAATCTGCCTTGGTTTCTTAACATGAGAGGTCTTAAATAATCGTTGCCTTAATGAAGTATCTACCATATGGATAACATTTTAAGACAGGCAGTCAAATGGCGGTGAGGAAGAAAAAAATCAACTGCAAAAACAAGTGAAAGCATATATATATATATATATATATATATATATATATATACACACACACACACATATATATACAATTAAACCTTGTATACCTTAAATTTATACAATGTTATATGTCAATTATGTATCAATAAAGCTGGCAAAAAACAATTTAGCAAATAAAAATATTTAGGACATACTTTCCTGAAAAAAATTATTCTTTATCTGAAATGCAAATTTAACTTGGTGTCTTATATTTTCTCAGAAAACCTTTGATGAAGTCCTTTGCTTTTCCCTTAGTTCTGTTCTAATTATTCCACAGTGAGAAAAATGTTCTATAGAATATTTATATTAATAAATGTTTATATTAATAACTATTCTATAGAAATATGTATTCTAAAATGTTCTATAGAAATATTTATGATAAATTGTTCCTAGAAATATTTATACTTATTGCTTAAATGAATTGATTATCATTTAATGTCTTTAAAATTACACTTCCCTTCAAAATAGCCACTGTTTTTCACTCATCTTTTTATATAGATTAGGATTTAATGTACCTTTTCAATTTTTTTATGTATTTCTGGGCTCTTCTCTGTTTTAACTTTAAATCAATAAGGAATTTTATCATTATGTTCCTTTTATTGTATTATAGTTCAATACCATGAATTACAATGTATTATTTGAAGACAAATAAAAGAAATTGCCACTTTTTACAGTGGAAGATCTTGGGTACTGAATTTCATTCATTTGGCTCAGCCATCAGTGAGATTGGTTTTTACATTACGTTATCTTTTACTGAAAATTTCAAATGTGTACAAAAGTAGAAGGTGTGTTGTTACAAACCATGTATCATTCCCCAGCTTTACCAGTTGTCATCTGATGGCCAAGACTGGGTTGTCCACGCGTCCACCCGTGCCCCTCCCCGCCAGCCCTCCCAACCCCACACATCAAATCATTCATTGGTAAATTTCTGTTGTATCTCTGAAAAGCTAAGTTCTTTAAAAAATATCCACAATATTATAATCACATCTAAAAATTCACAGCATTTCTGTAATGTTATCAGATATCTATTGAGGGTTAAAATTTCCCTAATTATCTCCTAATTTTGTATAACTTGTTTTTAAAGCCTCTTTGTTGTAATTTGTTAACAAGTTTGTCTCTCCCTCCCCGCTTTTCCCCTTTGTAAGCTATTTATTGAAGGAACTGGGCTGTCCAGTTGAGTGTCCTCCACTCTGGATTTAAAAAATTGTGTACTCACAGTATCATTTAACATGACTCTGTCTTCGTATTTCCTATAAGCCAGTCGTTGGATCTAGAGATTTAGTCTAATTTAGGTTAATTTTTTTTGCAAGAATACCCCGTAGGTGGTGGTGTAGATTTCCATCAGGAGCAATATAATATCCAGTTGTTTCTCTTTTTGTGGTATCAGCAGCATTGATGATCATTGCCTAGATCCATTATTTGATTAGAAATTTGTGAAATGGCATTAGTCTTATCATATCATTCTTTTTCTATTTTTTTGATAGAACTCTCTGTCACCAGCTAGTTTGTTATCCTGAAGTGCATCATCCACGGAAAAGTATCACTGTTCGGTTCCAGGGAGACAGACCCGGAATCAGAGACCACACGTCTGGAAGGGGGGGCTCTAGGGAACAACACTTGTAGGAGAGCGAGGAAAGCAGGGGCTGGGTGAGGGGGAGCTGTGTTGCCGTTGGCGTTTAGCTAGATGATGATAATGGAAAGAGAGTAAAGGGAACTAGACGTTGAGCTTAACAAAATGGGGAACATAAGCTTGTTTGCTTCAACAGAAAGCTATAGCTCCATACTCCAGGGGACCCCCAGCATTTTGCTCTGCCAAGAGGATTAATACTCCTCCCTTCCCTCCTCTGGTACCAGATTGCCAGGTGGGAGCAGGGAAAGGCAGGCACACAAGCAATAGACATCCAAATGGTGCAGGGGCAGGTGCTGGACCAAAGAGGTCTGCCAGCCTAGCCTGCGGAAACAAGGGACTGGTTGGGGGGTGGACCCATCCGAAGTCTTTGGAAGCCTGGGAAGTTGAGTGGATCTTTTGAAAGGGCACCTGGTCCATCCCAAATTCAAGGGGACAAAGACACGCCCTCTCTTGCTCGGGACCTGCACTTGCACTGTGCACTTGCCTGTTCTCTCTGTGGCCATGTGGTCCTAGCAGCCACGTGACCCATGGTCACACAGCTCCGTACGCAGGCTCCAGAGGGAGCCTGAGATGGACAACAACAGGAAGCACAAGCCAAGCTAGCCAGACACTGGACTGGACTGTGCTTTAATATGGAGCATAAACTCTGGGCAGTGGCCTCCATCTTGACCCTACTGAAGACAAGATTGGACTTTTTCCATGGCGAGACAGAGATGGGACATTGGGAAGTCAGGAGGGGATCCCTCTTAACTGCACATCATCAATCAACCATACCACAGGGCCACGCCCTCCATGCGGGTCTCAGGACGGTCTTTTCCTTTTGACACCACACGGACCCCAGTTCTACCAGTAACAGTTGTACTGCCTAATTGTTGACTGCCTTAATTAAGAAATATACTTAGAAACTGAAGAGTTTATTTTTTTATTGTATTTCATTCCTACCAATTTTCAATTCTATGTTTACTTTGGAGCTACAACATGCCAAGAACTAATCTGCTGTGATTTGTTGCTGGCCTTCTGACTCAAACTCTGATCCTAGTCAGGATAGCTAGCTTAGCCCATTATGGGCAGTAACAAGGAGGGCCCAAACCCCATATTATTCTTTTTTCCTTAACCCTCATTTGACTGATGGGTGTTTCAGAGGGTCTAGGAAGACATACCTGGACCGATGCCTGCATTGTCAGAACAGAGTGCAGAGAATGGTCATAGTTTAATCTCTTAAGAGAAGGCAGACAGATTATAGGATAAGTGGATGGTGTTCGGATAAAATCGTCTCGTTGGTCCTGGCAAATACAGCTCTG
Source organism: Micronycteris hirsuta (assembly GCA_004026765.1). Lineage (NCBI taxonomy): Eukaryota > Metazoa > Chordata > Mammalia > Chiroptera > Phyllostomidae > Micronycteris > Micronycteris hirsuta. The sequence goes on along the minus strand of PVJI01018564.1, from coordinate 7,641 downwards.
GGACAAAGGAGAGAATTCAGAGAAGTGCTGCATGGGTCAGAAGGCTCGCCAGCTGTTTGCATTCTATCAGGTGATGGAACAAATGCATGTGTGCTAAAGTTGAAGCCAGAATACCTTGAAAAGAATTTCCTGGAAGAGCGAGACTCTTAAAATGTAGAAGATAGTTTAATAGCTTTCTCTAGAGTTTGGAAAGGTTTGCATCTATGAAGGCCATAGATTCTTATCCAAGCAATGGGTTCAATAGCTAATAAGTCCTCACTGTACGTTGCAGCCCCAGGAACCAGTAATTTAGTGTACTTAAGCAGAGCTCTCCCTGACAGTGTTGCGCCGAGTATCAGAATAAATAGGTAATAGCATGTCTATATAACTCGCTAACATGTAGTTTAGGCTGCCTGAGGGCTGCAGTGAATTGCTCTGCCACCTTTTTAAGCGAATATACAAATGGTAAGCATCAGTGATAAGATCGGCCTGTGTTTTATTTTATTATTATTCCTCCCCTCTGGTGCTGAGAAATGAATTGCTTATGAGAGGGAAGGGAGTATTGGCTTAATAACTTGTAATCAGACACGCCACACAGCAAACGTGAACTTCCCATTTTCCTGTTTTAGCCATCTTTTATCCCATGAAGAACAGTTCGATTTCAGAATATGGGAAAGGACAGTTCACCCTTAAGTGCAAAATGCTTAAAGGAATTAGGTGTGAATGAGAGTAAAACAAGGAATAAACTTGGGACTGGTGACTATCTTACCATTCTAAAGATATTACCAAGAGATAACGAATAATGATATTAACGAAAGGCTTACTGTTCTAAGCACTTTACTAATAATAACTTAATGCTCACGACAATTCCATTTTATGGTTGAGGGCACTGCAACTCTAGGGTTGAATGACTGGCACACTGGCACACCCGGAGCACCAGCTACGCTAAACTGCCCCTAGTGAAACACGGATTCCCTGACTGAGTTTGAGTTTGCTCAATACTGTGTTTCTAGGGAAGACTAAATCCGTTTTTGAGAAAACATGGCCTTCAGTCCAATTTCAAATTAGGAAGAATCTTTGGCTCAATCCTTTAGTTTCTAAAAGTCCCTCAGGGCCCTTCCTTGGATAATTAGTTACGAACCATATCAATTATAGCTAAGTGGACAAATTTAATTACTACAGAAGACCAATTGATTTTTTAAATTGTCATTGATTGCTCAGTGGTTATTTCAGTGTAAAGACTGGTGCATTCTGAATCTTTAATTTAATTAGTTTATTAAGTAGCCCGCAGGTCGACACCAAAGTAAGAGAGGTGAATATTACCTCTGCTTCCTTTTCTTCCCAGTGAAGAGCTAACACATGGAAGCCTGAGACAAACAACACTTAACATTAAATTATATGTAGGTTTTATGGGGCCTTTCTTTTTTTTCTTTTCTTTTCATTTCTTTCCTTTTGTTTAGCAGATTTAATAGAGGCAGTAACACCCTAGTTTTCCTAATGGTGAGAAAAGGACTTGACATATTGGCTGGGCTACCGGGGTGCTGATATTTTTAATCCTTAAATCAAACTCACATGTAGCAGTTAAGATCTTAAGAATGTTTGGAAACTGATGTGGATTTAGAACTAGATTCTACTCTTTAATCCATTCTAACCTCCACTCCTTTCTTCAGTACCAACTGGCTAAATGATTAGGATTTTTTGGTATCTATTTCTCATCTTTAAAAGGAAGACAATCATATTTGTCTTACCTATCATACAAGCTACGTCTATGATAGTGCATTTAAAAAGATTAAATGTATGTAAACTCAAGTGTCATTAACTTTTAGAGATAATCATCATAGTTGCATTGTTTTGCTATAAACATATTGTCTGGCACTAATTACGTTAGTGAGGTACTGAGAAGCTACTCCAAAACTTACTGACTTAAAACAACCATTTAGAATTTCTCATAAACCTACAAATCTGCTGGCTGGGTTCTGCTGGCCTGTGCCCGCTCAGCTCTTCGTTGGGCTTGTTTCTGCATCTGTCATCAGCTGATGGGTCAGCTGGGCCTGGCTGCTCCAGAATGGCTCTTTCATTTTGTCTCTCGTTCTTCAGCAGGCTAGGCCAGACTGGTCCTCATGGCAGAGGAAGAAGAGCATGAGTGCAAATAAGTGTGCATAATACCGCCGAGTCCTCGGCTAAGTATGGCACCTCATCATATCTACCACGTTCTAGAGACCAATGAAAGTTGGAAGACAGTCCAGTTCCAGGGGTGAGAGTGGGAACCAAATAAATGCCACATCCTTCATTGGAGGAGATGTTAGACATGTTGTAAGGAGGGGAAAACCTGAAGCCATTTCTGCAATTGATCTATCACATGCAATTACTTATATTCAATTAAAACTCTTGATCGTTTTTATTTATTTCACTGTGACAGTGATTTTTGACATTTTCCATTTTGATGTCACCGTGTTTTATATCTTTTTAAAAGGCACTATTTACATCCATGGGTTGCTACCTATACATAAACCTAATGTAGATAGTTGAATATATTTGCAATTATTGTGACCAACTTTTTCCTGGAAAACATATTAGATATATTCTTATTTATTAACTTTTATTTGCTATGTTAGCAAAGGGAATGAAATAAGCAGGTGATTTATAATAATTGTTGGAATTCCGAGGGCCAATATGTTTTGCGCTACTGGATTCTCTGTTGCACTGACGTCATTACTTCAATTCATTACTGGTTTTATAAGCAGTCAGAGTAAATGAAGAATTGAGACAGTGTAAATTGAAAATCCAGGTCTCCAGCCCTGGCCTTGGAAGAGAAGACAGGGTTTTGGTTTTATTTTGTTTGCAGTAGAAGGAGCCTGACTGGATGTCTACACTGGTTAAATCCCTGAATGTGTGTTAAATTCATGATTTCATTTGGATTAGGCATTTGGTTGTATGATGCCAAACATTTGGACTTTTTTTCAACCGTGCCTAGTATACATCTGTGTAGAGGAATGTTCTGGTTTTGGCATTTAGTTGGCATCTTTATACATGCTCTTCAACCAGAGGTACGACACCATTGGGGCAACTGCAGAAGATTGGGTCCAAAGGATGTATTTCCGAGTAAGTCTGATTTTACCAATAGTAAGTCTAACTTATTTGAATTATACACAGGCACTTGGCAATATCTTGTAGATTCTAACATTCCTTTCCTCTATGTTGGCATCATGTTCCAGAGCATTTAAAACATATTGCATAACATTTTCTTAATGACTATTGTGATTTAATGCTATATTTGGCAAACACAGCCTAAAATACAGTAGCTAAGAGTGCAAGCTCATTTTATTTGCATACCATTGTTAACCACTTTCATGCAGTGCTTACCAAATGTATCAGAATGTTATGATCTATTTAATGACTTAATGGATGAGATACATTGTTCTTAAATTCAATTATATCCTTTGCACCTCTGGAAGTAAGGTCATGTCAGCATTTCAATTATTTAAGTGTCTGGGTTTAGCAGTTTTTAACTGAGCTATAAAAATTGGCTTCCAAATCAAATCTCAGTAATAAAGGTCATTGCCTGGGGGAATTTTCCTCCCAAATTTAGTGTGTATAATTTTATGATGCGTCTCCTGCTTTCTAAAATAATCTTTTAGGAAAAATTCCATTATGGTCCTCATGTGGCAGAAGGAAAACTTTAATATCCTGTTTGCTTTATAAGACTAGGGCTTTCTCCCTTGATGTGTAACAGTCGTTTCTCAATCTGGCCTTTCATACACTATCACTGTTGCTTGTGTGACCACAAGCTGTCACTGAGCTGCTTTGTGCCTCAATTTACTCATCTGTAAAACAGGCTATTAATAGTACTTACCTCATAGAGCTTTAGTGAATATTAAATGGGATAATAGACATATACATTTGGGGTAATACTTGCTCAGCAAGGGTTAGCTTCTATTGTTACTAGATAAGAGATTTAGTATGAGTCCACTCAACATTAGAGAAGTATCTGAAATGAGGCTGCTGAGGTGAGATCTGGTGTTTACTGAGAGGTATGGAAGATGCAGTGGCTATGAGCTAATTATCACCCTGATGTCAATAGTTTTATTATTTTTGAAATTATTTTTTATTGTACATCCCCAGATTTGCTTAGGAAGAGAACGCTATTGCGTAGGTGGGTTATTGGCCCTGCAGTTTTAGAACATTACTGTATGTTTTGCTAATGAAACATTTCAGGCAGCTCCACGCAGCTGCATGTATGTGTAAATTACAAAAAGATGGACCATTTTCCTGGGGGCAGGAAAAAAGCCATGCCTTTACTGACTTTTAAAACATTCACTGATATATTTGATTTTGTATCGACCAAGTGCCCATTTGTTCCTGAATGAACTGCAGAGGAATTCTCCAAAAATTGGGAAGAGGCAGATTCTTGGCAGAAAAATCTGTTTTCCTCTGCTTGTACTCACAGCAGGGCCACTGGTCTCTTAGTTGTCCTGGACTCCTTTCTGGGCCGAGGACAGGCCACCGTGGGAGGGACTCACACAGAGACGCTGCAGTGTGGTGCTCACACGTGACTCTGCGCAGACACCGCGGCACTGATGGGCCACATTGAAAAAATTCCGAGAAGTAAAATAAACGCCATGGGATTCAAAAGTGCTTGGAAAGATTTTAATTACCATTTTAAAGAAACTTTCATTTTAATATATTCTGCCTAAACACTGAACATTAAGATTCCCATTTCCACCTCTATTAAAATTCTTTGAACTCTTCTGTTTGACCCGATTCAGAATAAATTTGATGTTTTTCTGTTTGACATAGTACAGATGACTTTCCTACAGCTACAATCTGTTGTTTTCACTCTGCCATTACCCAAACAAAATCTCAGAGTTGGAAAGTCCTGAAGAACCCATTTTGATAAGTGAATATTGACTATGCAAACTAGTCTGTTCAGGTGAATTTCCTTTTTTTTTTTTTTTTTTTTTTTTTTTAAAGGAAGGGCCCATTGCCTCTGATGGGAGAAAATCTAAATCAGGGAAAATGCTATTGTTTAGAGTCCTTGCCAGGCAGACACATCAAAGTGTAGAGGAGATCCAAAATAAAACTTTAAAAAACGAAGTAAGGTTGTACAAAAGACCTATCAATATGTTTAAAATATGTTTAAAAAATCAAAGTATAGTTTAAAATCACCTGAAATATTTATTAACAAAGAACAAGCAAAGTAAATGTCATTCAGGATTCTAGACAATAGAGCATTTATGACTTGATTTACCATCAAAAAGAAAGTTAGAGATATATCAAATTCCCATTAAAAGTTAAAAAAAGAACACACAGCATAGTTAATCAGGAATCTAAAGGCTAGTATGATTTCCAAAGAAATCAGAAATCTATCAATTGACCAGAAACCATTGGTATTAACTATACAATGGAGATTACATTGTTCAGCAATCCCTGTTACAACAATATCAGTAAGAGATTAAGGCAGATGATGCTATAGTATCTTACTACCATTCTAGAAATTCTATGTAACTAACTAGAGAAGTGGGCAGAATAAGTAATTGGCTTTTTTTCCCTTAAAGTTCTACTGTAAGTGTAGTTCAACTGGGAAGGAAAATACATACACTAGTTAAAATAGAATTGTGTACAGGGAGATAGAGATAAGTGCCTTAAATGAAAGAGGTGTTCAGAAGACCACCCAAGGCCCCCACAGATGCCATTCGTATGAATGGAGACCACCCCCAGCGCCGTCAGCTGGGCATTCTGATACTACCAGTACATTGGTAAAACCATCATGGAGATTAAAAGTTGAGCTTCATGTTCCTTGATCCACAGTGAGTTATTGTCAGGCCTCTCAGGGGCAGGCACAGTGAACATGGTAGTTTAGTGAATTTAAAGATTATGCAGACTGTACAAAAGAATGAAGAACTGGCTATGAAATCTAAAGGTATTTGTAATGTTATACAGAGTGTCTGATCCTGTGTGGTTTCATGTTTGTGGAAGAAAAACATCTGATAATAAAGCAAAAGACAAAGTGATACATGTACATAAAGCTTCTCATCCCCTCTCTTATGAAAACCCTTTCATCCATTTAGTCCCAGTTCAGATGATTGTACCCCTGTGTCACTTTCTCTTACTCATGGAGGCAAAAAGGATACCTTGGTGACCCCAGAGGATGTGCGTATACTTCTGGTATCATTCCTATTTCATTGCATTCTAGCAATCTTTGAGTGTGTCAGTTTCTCTGTGAACATGCTGGGAGTTCCTTGGCACTGTATTTTGTTTATTTTTGCAATACCGGGCACATAGCAAGTCCACAACAATGTATATTAAATTATTGTGGTTGGTCAATGTATGAGAACAGGGAGTGTACATGATGTCCATGATGCTTTTAATTCCAAAGGTAAATGAGCCGACAGGCAAAATAAATCTCACAGACCAGATTTTTGTTTACCCAAAACACCTGCTTGTCAGAATAAATAATTTGGGGATGATCCAAAGATAAGACTCTAAGAGATTTTCAAGAATCGGAGAAATCATTTATTATAACTCAGGGTGATACTGAATAGAAATAAGATCCAATAACAGCTTTTTTTAAAATTTATTTTATTTTTTTATTTTTTATTTATTTTTAGAGAGAGGGGAGGGGAGGGAGACAGAGAGGGAGAGAAACAGCAATGTAGGTTGCCTCTGATGTGGCCCTCACGGGGACCTGGCCTGCAACCCAGGCATGTGCCCCGACTGGGAATCGAACCGGGACCCTCTGGTTCCCAGCCCGCGCTCAATCCACTGAGCTACATCAGCCAGGGCCCAATAACAGCTTTTTAATCTTTGATCAGATCCCGTGTCCAGAAATAAGCAAAGAAAACTTGAAAAACAAGGAAAAATCTACATTTAAAAAATCTACTTTTATGTTACTATTTAATTTGGAAATATGTGACTTTTCTCATTGCATCCTAGTGGGCTAAGAGATAGTGAAGAGGGTAACTGGTGGCTCTAAATTGATTTAAGTTTCCTCGGTTCCCCTTCCCACAGCCTGCATGGCCACAGTGATAACGCGAAGTGCCTCATGGGTCCCCTTTCAGCGTGATAAGTATACATAGAGGAAAAAATTGAGCCAGTAAATCAATATCTGAACATACAAAAAACACAAAATCAGGATTCAAACGGCAGGGTATTATTTATTATTAACATTGGTAAAATTAATATTTTATTAAACTCTATCTAAAACTGTTACAAAAAGTTGCTTTCCTAAGCTAAATAGTTTCTTTAAGTGTAATTTAATATTCACCCTTGTTGACTTGTCAAGTGAAAACACTTGATGGTTTTGCCAGCACGAGAGCTTGCCGCCCTCCGGGTAGGATGTCTCGTGGGAGACAGACAGTTCCAGCACGGAGTTGGGGCCCTGGAACGATGTCCTGCTTCTTTCTGCTCTTTGCTGCTGTGTCATGGGGGGCAGATATTTGACCTTAGTCTCGGAGTGCTCGTATACAAAATGACAATAATCAACTATTTCAGTAGGCTATTGAAATTATGTCATTGAAATTACGTGTCCAAAGGCACTTGTAAGCTGTAACGTGCCATATCAATGTTAATTATGATTATGGCTTCATGTACGTAACATCAGAAAACGTCATGGAATACGGGGAGCCATTGCTTTTTGCAAATGTGCTACTCTGCAATACAAGT
>PVJI01018563.1:0-33081 GCA_004026765.1 Micronycteris hirsuta | reverse complement strand
TTCTGGGCCCTCTTTATGTCTTTTTTCGAGAAGTGTCTGTTCATGTCCATTGCCCATTTTTTTATTGGGTTTTTTGTCTTCCTGGAGTGGAGTCGTATGAGTTCTTTGTATATTTTGGAGATCAGACCCTTGTCTGAGGTATCATTGGCAAATATGTTTTCCCATACAGTTGGTTCTCTTTTTATTTTACTACTATTTTAATTAACCCTCTTGACCATCTCAGTGAGATAATGTGCACATGTCAGGAGCCGTGGCTACCTATGGAGGGTGGTGTGGGAGATGCTCAGCAAGTATGAGGTGCAGAGAGAAAGCAGGAAGCATCTCTGAAGCCACTGATGTTCAGGAGCCTCAGCCCCCAGATAGAGACTACAGGGCCAGGGCTGAGGGTACATAGGAAATCATCAGAGGGCTGACAAGAGTTTCCAGGAAGAAAGAGAAGGTGTTGCTTATTGAATGAAAAAAAAAGGAAAAGCTCTTGGTCTTGGCCCACTGGTCAGGGGCATCCACTCCCTTCTGGCCCAGCAGGAGGGAGCAACCCTGCCATGACTGTGGCGGGAAGGGGATGTCTTTGGCAACTCTGCTGGCTCCCTGATAGATAGAGAAATTGGCCCTTGGGATGGGCCAAGTGCTTTTTGTGCCAAAATGTTAAATGTGCAGGTGAGGTTCAAGTTAACTGCTATGAGACTTCAAAGGATGGACTAAACCCTTTGAGGTTGAGCCTTCCAAAAAGGAATCCTCCTTCCTTTCTCTACAGGGTCTTACCTAAGTCTTTCCTATCCATATCTCTCTAAACACCACCCCCCGCCAGATCCCTGGGGAGATAAGCCAGACAGGCATTATTGTTATTTTTTCTCACTTTAAAAACTGTGGCAAATAGCCCTGACTGGCATGGCTCAGTTGGTTGAGCATCATCCTGTCCCACAAAGTGAAAGGTTGCTGGTTCAATTCCTGGTCAAGTCATATGCCTGGGTTGCTGGCCAGTCCCCGGTGGGGGTGCAGGAGGCAACTGATTGATGTTTCTCTCACCCATTGCTGTTTCTCTCCTGCTCCTTCTCCCTCCCTTCCCCTCTCTCTAAAAATAAATAAATAAAATCGTTTTAAAAATTGTGGCAAATATATATATAACATAAAACTTACTATATTAAACATTTTTTGGACAAGGAATCATAGATACATGTTTATGATAGGCAATGTGTTCTTCACATATAGAACATCACATTAACCTCAAAATCCCAAATCATTTCAGTATATTGAAAAGATAAATGGGATATGTATTTGAAGCTGCTGTTTGTAAACTTTAAAGGCCTACATTATTTTGAAATATTATAAATATCAGAAAGAATACATTATTTATTACATTTTATGTCTGACTCTCAGCCTTCTCTACCCTATACTTATTGGGTGGAGTAAGAACTGTATGTCAACATAGAATCAGACACTTTGAGTCATCTAATTGAGACAATATTTTAATATAGGTGCTTTTACTTTGGTAGTTGGCATGCAATTTTTAAAAATTATGGCAAAATATACATAACTTGAAGTTTCACATCTTAACCATTTTTACATGTAAAGTTCAGTGGCACTAAGTACATTCCCCAGTTTGTGCAACCATCACCATCATCCATCTCCAGAACTCTATTCATCTTCTTCAACTGAACTTCTGTACCCATTCAACACTAACACCCATTTCCCCTCCCCCTCTAGCCCCTGGAAAGCACCATTCTACTTTCTGTTTCTATGCATTTGACTACTCTGGAGACTTCATATACGTAGAGTCATGCAGCGTTTACCCTTTTGTGACTGGTTTCGTTCATGTAGTATGTCTTTAAGGTTCTTTATGTGGTACCACATGATATGATTTCCTTCCTTTTTTTTTTTTTTTTTGCTTATCAACAACAGAAATGTATTTCTCATAGATCTGAAGGCTGGGAAGCCCAAGATCAACATGCTGGCAGATAAATGTCTGGTGAGAATCCACCTCTTGATCATAGTTAGTCATCTTGCTTCATGTGGTGAAACAGCTAGAGAGCTGTCTGGAGCTTCTTTTTTAAAAAACTAAAAATTTTTTCAATTACAATTGACATACAATGCTATATCAGTTTCAGATGTACACCCCAGTGATTATACATTACATAAATTATTAAGTGATTATCCCGATAAATCTTGCACCCATCTGACACCATACATAATTATTGGAATAGTATTTACCAAATTCCCTGTGCTGTACTTTACATCCCCATGAGTATTCTGTAACAACCAATTTGTACTTCTAATCCTTTCACCTTTTTTGACCATCCTCCCAACCACCTTCCTATCTGGCCACCATCAAAATGTTCTCTGTATCTATGGTTGTGTTTCTGTCTGGCTTTCTCATTTTGTTTCCTGGATTTGATCGTTGATACATACATTTTTTTTTTTTTTTTACCATTTTGTTGTTCCTACTTCTGAGCTTTTTTTTAAAACTCTGTCTTTTTTTGTTAAGATTTTATTTATTTATTTTTAGACAGAGGGGAAGGGAGAGAGAAAGAGAGGGAGAGAAACAGCAATGTGTGGTTGCCTCTCACATGGCCCTCACTAGGGACCCAGCCTGCAACCGCTTGGTTCCTAGCCCGTGCTCAATCCACTGAGCTACACCAGCCAGGCTGATCTTTTTTATTCATCGTCTTCGTAAAGAAGACCTTTTAATATTTCACGTAATCCTGGTTTGGTGGTGGTGTACTCTTTTAGCTTTTTCTTGTCTGAGAAGCTCTTTTATGTGTCCTTTGATTCTAAATGATACCTTTGTTGGGTAGAGTAATCTTGGTTGTAGGTCTGTGCTTTTTAAAAAGAATGTTTTTATCCTTACCCGAGGATATTTCTTTAAAAAAATTACTCTTAGAGATAGAGGAAGGTTTCAGGTGGGGAGAGAAATATTGATGTGAGAGAGAAACATCGGTTGGTTACCTCTCATAGGCTTCTCAGCCTAGGGATTGAACCCACAAGCTAGGTATGAGGGGGACACAAAAAAAACCAGGAATTATCTTGTGGAAGATGGGCCCCTTGTAGTACAGCTTCCTCCACTAGGTGAGTGTTCTAGGAACCTATCTGTATCAGTGTACCTGCTGGCGTTATTGTGAGAGGCTGAGTTCATCTTCAGTGAATTTTTTAAAAAGACTCATTCAAGGCATTTGCGCATTTCATGATGGGCGATTTATGAGTGCACCTGCTCACACCACGCTGAGTGTTCCACAGTTTTTGACCAAAAAAACGACATGATCCCCTTGCCCCACCCTCCCTCTTCACCTGATCTCACCCTGAGTGACATTTTTTTGTTTCCCCAGATGAAAATTCCTCAAAGGGAAAGATTTTGGCATTGTGGAAGAAGGGAAACAAAAAACAGTAGAAGCAAGCCCTGGCTGGTGTAGCTCAGTGGATTGAGCGCGGGCTGGGAACCAAGCGGTCCCGGTTCGATTCCCAGTCAGGGCACATGCCTGGGTTGCGGGCCAGGTCCCCGTGAGGGCCATGTGAGAGGCAACCATACATTGCTGTTTCTCTCCCTCTCTTTCTCCCTCTCTTCCCCTCTCTCTAAAAATAAATAAAAATAAAATCTTTAAAAGAAACAGCAGAAGCACTAAAAAGCATCAAAATTGAAGAGTTCAAAAACTGTTTTGAGCAGTGGAAAAAGTGTCTCACTGGGTGTATTTCATCAAATGGAGAGTACTTTGAAGGTGACTGAAATTTAAACATGTGAAAATAAATACATAATGTTTTATAAATATATTCCATATTTTTCGGGGTCCTTCCTTGGCTGTACCCCGGCCAAGAGTCAAACCCACAACCTTTCAGTGTATGGGATGATACTCCAACCAACTGAGCTACACTGGCCAGGGCAGTCCTTCCTTTTCACACTTTGAATATTTCTTGTCAATCCCTTCTGGCCTTCAAAGTTTCTGTTGGAAAAATCAGCTGACAGCCTTATGGGATCTCCCATGTGGGGAACTAACTGTTTCTCTGTTGCTGCCTTTAAGGCTCTCTCTTTGTATTTACCCTTTGCCATTTTAATTATGATGTATCTTGGTGTGAGCATCTTTGGGTTCATCTAGTTTGTGACTCTCTGATGATTTCCTTCCTTTTTAAAGCTGAATAATATTCTTTGCACAGATATACTATACTTCATTTATCTATTTATCTGTCAACAGACATTTGAGCTATTGTGAGTAATGTTGCCAGAGAGGAGAATAAGGTTTAGAAAGGATCACACAGCAAATCAGTGGGAGGGCCAGGGTTCAAATGCTGGCTTGACCGAAATTCTACTCACTGGCTGGGCTAGGTGGCCTCCAAAGAAACAGTTGCCTTGTTCTCCACCTTTCTACCTCCAATAGTCTTAGCTATCCTGTGAGGGGCCCATTTATCCTCCGCAGGAGCTTGTACTGTGCCCACTAGTAAAAACGCTCATGGAGAAAGCTTTCTCTTTATCTTGCACAAGTACCTCTCCCCCTAGCCCTAAGCCAGATGGTTGGACTCCTCTGATTGGGTGACATTTATGCCTGTTTATGACCAAAAGAAGATGTTGGGAGTCTCTCTTCTCTCCTTGCCTGTGTCCTGCCTCCTAAGTCTTCCTGACACCCTGGCCTCCAATAGGACACATTTATTCTTCAATATTACTACTATATCCCCCAGGAGGAGTTGGAGGGAAAAAGAGGCAAATGAGTTCCTGCCTGGAATTCCCTGTCCAGGCTAGGCTGAGAAGCAAGTTTTTTACAAGCAGTATTGCCCTAATTTCTTCCATTCCCCCCTGCTACTACCAGACATGTAGGCAGCAAGTACCTCACCAAAGCTTTGCATGACACTTTTTTAAAAAAATAATTACTTTATTGTTGTTCAATTACAGTTATTTGCATCCTCTCCCCTCCCCTCCTCCCTTCCCTTCCAACCCCTCCTCCCCCCCAGCCTCCCTCCTCCCCCTTAGTTCTGTCCATGTGTCCTCTACTGTGATTCCTGAAAACCCTTCTCCCCATTGTCCCCTCCCCCCTCCCCCCCCGGCTATTGTTAGACTGCATGACACTTTTGAAAACTCCTTTCCATCTAAGTGTGTGGGAAACCTCCTCAAAGTAACCCTATCTTTCTTGTCTGCCTCAAAGGAATGCCAGCACCTCTAATAGTCACAAAAGTTAGAGGAATCAAAATTCTCTAAGGACTATCATTAAACCTTCAAGTGGTATTTCAGCTACAAGTCACACTCCATTTTGTGGCTCAGGTGTGCTATAACCCAGGTGGTCATCTCACCAGCAGTGTGTAAAGGAGCAGAAGAAACAAGCCCACACCTTAGAGTGAATCATGGGGTCACTTCTCACGTGACAGGGAGCAGAATGTCCAGTTGAAGATGCTCCTGTGGAGAAGCAGGCAGGATAAATCTTGGGCAGATGGCAGTTCTGGAAGACTTTGATTGTCTGCCTGGTGTCCATGCTCCTCCCCTTCTTTCCCACTGGAAAAGCCTTTCTCTCACAACACAGATTGGAAATACCAGGTACTCACTTTCCAAACCTCCCTTGCAGGTAGGAGTACCCAGGTATGATGGCTGAGTTCTGGACTGTGATGCCTAAGGGGAAATTAGCTGCATGGCTTCAGGAAAAGGGTTTCCTGCTTTAAAAGAGAACTTGGTGAGGAGTGTCCTCCCCTCCCCGCCACACTCCAGCTTCTTGTCTTTGAATGTGGCTGTATAAGGCAACCATCTTACAGCTATGGTATGACAAACCTGAGAACAAATGTGAACATGCTTAGCAAACCTGAAGTCTTGGAGCTCCTGAATAAACCCTGGGACCACTCTGGATTTATGAAATGAGAGAATAAAAATCCTTACCACTTACTTGTTTTACTCGCAGTGAAAAACATACTGACTGATACAGTATTCCAGAGTGGACCATGGGAAAGCACAGGTTAGTTGGAGTCAAGTGAGGCAAAGGGCATGAGGCTGGGGCCAGAGTCCATGTTGTACAAGTTCATGTCTGAAGTGAGGAAGCTCAGGCTCCACGTCTTGTGGCCATATGGATAAAGAGGTTGACTAGGAAAGAGCACTCTGGATAAGACCCAGGTTTGTCAATACAGGCTAAACAAGGCTATGCTGTGGTAATGAAAAATCCCCCAACCCCAGAGGGTTAACCAAACAGAACTTTATTTTCCACTCACACTAGATGTTCAACAGAGCCTGGTGAGAACATGGCTCGCTGTAGTCACTCAAGGACCCAAGGTGCTGGTGGCCCTATCTTGGCACATGCTCTCATGGTCACTGTAGCAGTGGGATAAGAATGCGATGAACTGCACACTATCTCTTAAATCGTCACTGGCCAAAGCAAGCCACATGGCCATTCCTAACTTCAGTGGGGACTGGCAGGGCAGTCCTGCCATGTGCCTGGAAGGAGGACTTGTGTGTAGGCCCAGCAGCTGTCAGCAGTTGTCTCTAGCCAAGACTTGGGTTTGGGTGGATTGGAGGGCAAGGAAAGGACATCGATTCCTAAACGTTCATGTGGCTAGGGCCAGAGGTGGGCGATCTGTTCTAATCCCACCTTCCATCACTCTGGTAAAGGGAGAAGAGAGAAGACTCTGGGTTCCTTGACCCTGCTTCGTGGTAGTGCTCTGAGGAGCTGGTAATTTCCCAAAGTGGAGTGGCCCACCCTCCCAGGTTCATCCAGAAACAGCGGGGCTCCCAGCCATCTGATAGATTTCCTCAGCTTCCCACAGAGCAGCAATGGACAGAGGGTGATGACTGACTGAATGGCAACTTTCAGCCTCCAGACAACTGATAACCAGATGTCTGGGACTGTGGAAGTTTCCAAGACCTAGTCTTGATCTCAGGGAGGCAGCAACTGCAAGAATGACTCAGGTAGAATTTCCCAACACTGCCGAGATGGGGTACAGAATTGAAATTAAGTTGATTTACAAAAGCAATAAAGAGGCAATATTTCTTACATACCTAGATTATGGTCTGGGACTAATAACAAGAAAGAAACACAACTTTCAGTGTGCCAAAGAGCTTGGGCACAGTGGGAAAGAAGGCAGAAGGCAGCCATATGGTTACACGGGACATCACATGCTTAAAATGAAGCTTTAGATTTTCTTTATCCAAATCAGAGAATACAGTCTCCTCCACGGAACAGTTTATATAAATACCATCATAGGTAGACTGAGAGAGAATGAAAAATAGTCGGGGTGCTCTAAAGAATATTGCTTATATAAACTGGCCAGCCTTTTTGGAGAGCAATTGGGCAATTTCCAGTAAACAAGCACAGCTTCTATGATTCAGCACCCCCAACAGCACAAGTGCTCAAAAATATGCATACAAGGATGTTCTCAAATAGCTTTCCTCCTCTCTAGGCTTTCTCCTGGTTCAAGCTGGCATCTGTTACCTGGCCCACTGTGACAGCCTCCTATCTGATTTTCCTGTGCCCACTCTTGCCAATCTATAGAGAGGCTGCTCAGAATACAAACCCAATCACATCACCTCCCTGTTCAAAACTCAACAATGCTCTTCTCCACTGCCCTCTGTACAGGGGTGGGCAAAAGTAGGTTTACAGTTGTTTGTATGGAAAAAGACATTCAGGTTATGATTATTTCAGTAGCTTTATCAACTCAAAAAGAATGCCACAATGTAACTGTAGACCTACTTTTGCTCATCCCTGTATATAGGTGAATGCTCTGAGCTTGCCACACAAGACCCCCCACTACTGGCTCCTTAACAACAATCTCACTTTCCTAGCATGCTGCAAAGTTCATTCACCAAATGGGTCAGCGCTCCTCTCTGTGCCTCTGTGCATGCTGTTACCCCCTGCTCTGCCCTAACTCATTTGCCTTCTTATCCATCAGGAAGCTGCTCCTTTCAGAAGATGATCTTGAATGCACAGCATAGTGGAAACTGCTTCTCCTTTGGGTTCTCACAGTACAGTGGGCACCAGAATGGAATGGAAATTAGCATACTGGACTGGAATTTGAAAAACAATTCTTTCAGACCCACTGATGAGTTCTTTGACAGTGCAGGCTATACCTGTTACTTCTTATTTCTGCCATTTGGTAAGATTCTCAATAGTTCTCTCTGTGCATATGGTTTCAGGCACATGGAACTCATTCTTTCAGACCACCTCTTTCTGGTCTCAGTCCCCAGGGGCTGGAGCTAGAAAGTTCTTCAACCACAGAGTGATGGTTGGGGGTAGGGCAGTAAATCCAACATTCATCTAGATGACTCAACGGAAGAACACAATATCAAACTGTTCACCTGTGTCTGTGACTCCCTGTGCCATCATGGACAAATCAGCCTTGAGCTTCTGTTTTTTCTCAAGGAAATGAAAATAATAACAATAATTGCTACCCTTAGAGAATGTCATGAAGGTAAATAAAGAAGTGAAAGTGCTCTGCAAATTGTCTTATGCTACACATCAATAATAATCTCCAGAGATGCACTTTAGTTAAAAGTTGCCCAGAACAAGAGACAGAAATCCAGCCTGTAATTTAGGAAGCTGCTTGCACAGATGAAAGCCTCCTTATTTTTTTCCACTGTTCAAACTAACTTTGTGCCTAACTGTGCCTCGCCTTCCCATGCCATCTGTTTGACTCTCTCTCTAGTGACAGAAAAGCAGCAGCTCTTTTCAATGACATGGTCAACTGGGTAGTGGAGTCACGGATCTGGGTTCAAATGTCAAGTCTGCCATTTCCTAGCAGCTTGCCTTTGGACTGGCTACTTAACCTCTCAGTGCCTCTGTTTCTTCATCTTTTATTTCCCAGGCATGTGATGAGGAAGAAATGAGGCCATGTAACTGTTCCTTTCGATTTCAGTAAGCTCCATATCTAATGTTACTCAGCCTCCCACACATTTAATCACACCTAGGATGCCTCCTTCACTCAGAGTTTCACTTTCAAGAGTTTAAACTTGGAAATCCTCTTTTCTGAGTATAACCCCTGGTTCTTTCCATTTTCTTCCTTCCACCCAAGTCACTTATCTTCAGCTTGGCTTCTAGCCCCTCAAGCCATCCTCATTTTCCCAGGCCACCTTGGTCTGGTTTCAGCCACCTCTTTCGCAAGCCAGAACCCCTTGGCTAGCGATGTTCTCACTGCCACCTTGCATTTCTACACCCAGTTTCTCTCGATGGCCTCCAGGCCAGGATAACTCTCTGCTTGCTGTTTTAGCTTCCAAATGTCCACGTTTGCAGAAGAAGTCATTTCCTCTTATGCTATGGGAGCACCTTCCTCACTGAAAAGCTGGTCTCCTTCTCCCTGATGTCCTCTTGCCCTGGCTGAGGAAGAACCATCCTCTTCCTTGCCTACAGTCTCCCCTAATGGGCTCCTTGGCTCTCACTGCATAGAGCCTCCTCCAGGCCTTTCTCCTCTGTCATCTGCCTCTTCAGTTGTTCTTTGTACATCTCCTCTTCCTCAGCATATAAAAAACTCAGATCTCCTCCATTCTAAGACCACCTTCTTGGCCTTCCACTCAGATACCACCCTATGCCAATCCATGCCAACATTAAACTTCTTCAAAGAAGATTCTATAAATTCTCCCCACCTGCTCATCACCTATTCACTTATTAATTCCTTAAGTGGCTTCTGCTTTCACCATTTTCACCACTCTGTTTGGTTGCCAATCTAATGACCCCTAAAGATGTCCCAGCTGCCAGACTCAGGTGGAAGTTGTCATTCTCCATACAACACTTGGCACTTTGGCCTAGCTGTTTTTCTTGAAGCACTCTCCTGCTTTGATCTCCGTTGCTGCTTCTTTATGGGTTTCCCTCCCTCTGTTCTCTTCCTTACCTGTGATGCTGTTCCCTTGACACCACTCCCTTGGTGGGCACCTTTACTCTCATGGGTTCAGCTGAGAGTTGGCACACTTTTGCTCAAGGGACAGAGAATAGATATTTTTGGCTTTGTGGGCCAAGAGGCAAAATCAAGGCAATTTTGTAGGTACTTATGGAAAAATTGTTTTTAAGCTCAAAAGCTCTACAAAAAGAGGTTGTGGGTTTGATTTGGTCTGTGGGCTATTGATGACCCCTGCTTTCAATTAGCACCTCTAAGCAGAAAACTCCCACTCAACACCTCCAGCTCTGACCTCTTTGAAGGGAAGTCTGATGAATTCCCCACTTGTGCTTCCAATTGCCTAACACACATCTACACTTTGCTATCCCATGCTCTCCTCAAATTCAGTGTGTTCAAAACAAAATTTGTCACCCTGAATCACTTTCTTTTGCTTAATTACCTATTAGTTACCTAATGGCATCATAATTATCTTAGTCACTCAGGTTCAAAATCTCAGCCACCTCTGACTTTTCCCACCTTCCCCAAACTACTGGCAGTGTTACTTCCTAACCATCTCTTGAAAACCTCACCTCATCTCCATTCCACTCAATTTGTCCTGGTCCAAGCCCTTAGCATCTCTCCTGTGGACAATTGTCACAACCCCTGCACTGGATTCACTGTCTCTAATCTGTGTCCTAATTCAAGCCAGGCACTATACTGCAGTCAGGGATTTCCTTTTTTAGGTTATTTTTTAAAAAGATTTTATTTACTTATTATTTTTAGAGAGAGGAGAAGGTAGGGAGAAAGAGATGGAGAGAAACATCGATGTGTGGTTGCCTCTCACGCACCCCATACTGGGGACTTGGCTGGCAACCCAGGCATGTGCCCTGACTGGGAATCAAACTGGTGACTCTTTGGTTTGCAGGCTGGTGCTGAATCCACTGAGCCACACCAGTGGGGATTTTTAGGTTATTTTTATTGCATTAAAAACACATAACATTAAACAAGATTTGCCATCTTAATACTTTTCAAATGCACAGTTCAGTAATGTTAAATATATTCACATTGTTGTGAAACAGATCTCTAAAAATTTCCATCTTGCAAATCTGAAACTTTATATTATTAAATAATAAATTCCCTTGCCCTCTTCCCCCATCTTCTGATAGCCACCATTCTACTTTCTGTTTCTATGAACTTCACTACTTCAGATACCTCCTATAAATGAAATCATGCACTACTGGTCTTTTTGTGAATGACTTATTTACTTTGTATAATGCACCCCAAAATTCATTCATAGTGTAGCATATAACAAGATTTTATTCTTTTATAAGGCTAAATAATATTCCACTATGTGTATAAACCACATTTTATTCATTTATTCATTTATCCATTCATTCATTGATGGGTATTTGGGTTGCTTCCACCTCTTGACTATTGTAAATAATGCTGCAATGAACATAGGGGTGCATATATTCATTCGAATTACCATTTCTAGTCTTACACTAACTTTTTAATCCATTTTGAGTTTAGTCTTTTTTTTTAAGATTTTATTTATTTATTTTTAGAGAGAGGAGAAGGGAGGGAGAAAGAGAGGGAGAAACAGCAATGTATGGTTGCCTCTCACATGGCCCTCACGGGGACCTGGCCTGCAACCTAGGCATGTGCCCTGACTGGGAATCAAACCGGGACCCTTCGGTTCCCAGCCCACGCTCAATCCACTGAGCTACACCAGCCAGGGCGTTTTTGAGTTTATTCTTGTATCAGGTATAAGAAAGTGGTCTAGTTTCATTGTTTGCATGTATCTCTCCAGTTTTCCCAATACCATTTATTGAACAAGCTATCTTTACTCCATTATATGTTTTTGTCTCCCTACTCGAACATTAATTGACCATATAGGCATGGATTTATATCTGGGCTCTCTATTCTATTCCATTGATCTATACATCTGTTTTTTATGCCAGTACCATGCTGTTTTGATGCAATATAGTTTGATATCATGTAGTATGATTCCTCTAACTTTGTTCTTCTTTCTCAAGATTGCTGTGGCTATTTGGGGTCTTGTGTAGTTCCATATAAATTTTTGGATTATTTTTTCTAGTTCTGTGAAATACGCCATTGGTATTTTGATAGAAATTGTGTTGAATCTGTAGATTGCTTTGGGTAGTATGGACATTTAATGATGTTAATTCTTCCTATACATGAACATGGTATAAGCTTCCACTGATTTATATTTTTTTCAATTTCTTCAGTGTCATAATTTTCTGAGTACAGGTCTTTTACCTCCTTGGTTAAATTTATTTGTAGGGATTCTATCTATCTACCATCTATTTAATTTATTTATTTACCTTTTTTTCTGGACTATAAGACGCACTTCCCACCCCAAATTTGGGAGGAAAATGGGGGTGCGTCTTATAGTCCGAATGTAGCTTACCTGCCTGTTTACATTTACATTGGTGAAATATTATGTTATTTATGTTATTAAATATTTTACCACATGTTTTTGCTTCAAAATTTTTTTTCTATTTTCCTCTTCTAAAACCTAGGTGTGTCTTATGGTCTGGTGTATCTTATAGTCTGAAAAATACAGTATTTTCTTTCTTATTATTGTTTTTAAATCCTTACCCAAGGATATGTTCATTGATTTGAGAGAGAGATGGAGGGAGGGAGGGAGAGAGGGAGAGAGAGATAGAGACAAAGAAACATTGATTGGTTGCCTCCTGTACATGTCCTGACCAGGGATCGATCCTGCAACCTAGGTATGTGCCCTGACTGGAATTGAACCCGCAACTTTTTTTTGGTGTACAGGACAACAATCCAAGCAACTATACCACCCTGCCAGGGCTTTTTAAAAAATGCAATTATAAATGGGGTTATTTTCTAAGTTTCCCTTTCTGATAATTTATTATTGGTGTATAAAAATGCAAACAATTTCTGAATATTTATTTTGTATTCTGCTATTTTATTGAATTCATTTATCAGCTCTAGTTTTTTGTTGGTGGAATCTTTAGGGTTTTCTATATACACTGTCATGTTATCTGGAAAAAATAGTTTTACTTCTTCCTTTCCAGTTTGTATGCTTTTATTTCCTCTTATTGTCTGATTGCTGTGGCTGGGACTTCCAGTACTATGTATGATGAATAGCAGTGGTGAAAGTGCACATCCCTGTCTTGTTCCTGATCTTAAGGGAAATGCTTGTAGTTTTTGCTCATTGAGTATGAGGTTGGCTGTGGGTTTTGTCATATATGGCCTTTATTATGTTGAGATATGTTCCCTCTATCCCCACTTTGCTGAGAGTTTTTATCATAAATGGGTGGTGGCTTTTGTCAAATGCTTTTTCTGCATCTATTGATATGATTATATGACTTTTACCCATCATTTTCTTTATATAATGTATCACATTAATTGATTTGTGAATATGTACCAGCCTTGGATCCAAGGAATAAATCCCTCTTGATCATAGTGTATTATCTTTTTAATGCATTGCTGAATCCAGTTTGCTGATATTCTTTTGAGGGTTTTTACATGTATATTCATCAGGTTCATTGACCTATAATCTTCTTTCTTTGAAGTGTCTTTATTGGTTTTGGAATTAGGATAATGCTGGCCTTGTAAAATGAGCTTAGAAGTCTTCCCTCCTCTAGAATTTTTTTGGACTAGTTTAAGAAGGATAGGTGTTAGTTTTACTTTGAAATTTTGATAAAATTTACCTGTGAGGCCATTCAGCCTAGCACTTTTGTTTGCTGGGAGTTTATTTTTATCCTCATTGGAGGAAATTTTTTAAAATTGCTTTTTGAAAGAGAGGAAGCAGGGGAGAGAGAGAGAGAGAGAGAGAGAGAGAGAGAGAGACATTGATTGGTTGCCTCCCATAAGTGTGCCAACTGGATCAAACTTGCAACTTAGGTATGTGCCCTGACTGGGAATCAAATCTGCAACCTTTTGGTTAATAGCACGACATTCCAACCAACTGAGCCATACTGGCCAGGGCATGCTGTGAGTTTTTTTTTTTAAATTACTGCTTCAATTTTGTTAGTTGTAATTGGTATGTTCAGATTTTCTGTTTCTTGATTCAATTTTGGAAAATTGTATGTTTCTTGGAATTTATCCATTTCTTCTTGAATGTCCAATTTACTGGTACATAGTAGTTTGTAATATTTTCTTATAATCCTTTGTATTTCTATGGAGTCAGTTATTACTTCTGTTTTCAAAAATTATATTTTATTGTTTATGCTATTACAGTTGTCCCAGTTTTTTCCTTTGTGCCCCTCTCTATCCAGCCCCTCAGCTCCCTCAGGCAATCCACACACCGCTGTCCATGCCTATGAGTCATACATATAAGTTCTTTAGCTACTCTGTTTCCTATTCTGTACTTTACAATTCCATGACTATTCTGTAACTACCAATTTGCACTTCCTAATTCCTTCGCTTTTTTATTTCCCTCCCTTTATTTTTGATTTTATTTATTTGGTACTCTCTCTTTTTCTCTTCATGAGTCTGGTCAAAGGCTTATCAATCTTGTTTATCTTTTCAAAGAACAAGGTCTTGGTTTCATTGATCTTTTGTATTGTTTTTTAGACTCTATTTTGTTTATTTCCACCCTGATCTTTATTATTTCCTTCCTTCTGCTCACTGTGGGCTGTGTTTGTTCTTATTTTTCTAGTTTCTTTAGATGTAAATTTAGATTGCTTATCTGAAAATTTTCTTGCTTCTTTTTTAAAGTTAAGAATATTTTTATTTACAAAATATGAAAGTTTAAAAACATTTTGGAGATGAAATATTGACTTAGTTTTGCAAACCTGGTAACTCTAACCAACTACAGGAATCTTATTGCCATTTATGTTTTATTTTCTTTAGTGTGATGGGAAATATGTCTGTTACTAGCAAAAGGTTCATATAGTTAAAAGATGGGAGTGGTGCCATTCTTTGTAAGAAATGGCAGTTGTAACAGTCAGAAGCAAAGTTATGGTTGAGAGAGGCCAGGGGATGGAAGATGGCTAAAGTTAATAGGCTTGGTGCTGTTGTTTGCTTTTTAGGCCTTGCTGTTTCAGTAGTTGTAGAAGTATACGTGTGGAAAGTGATGTGTGCAGTGCTTGTTGACAGTGACCCTATTTTTGTCATTGCACATTTATTTTATTTTTCTTATAATCCCCTCTTCCTTTATTTACTTTTTAATTTAATTTATTGGGATAACATTGGTTAATAAAATTATGTAAGTTTCAGGTGCACAATTCCCTAATACATCATCTGTATATTGTATTGTGGGTTTACCACCCCAAGTCAAGTCTCCTTCCATCACCATTTATTCCCCCTCCTTTACCCAAGCACTAGAAAACTATCTCCTTCCACCCCTCTTTCACCCTGGTCATTGCTGTACTGTTGTCTGTGTCTATGAGGGTTTTTTTTTTTTGCTTAATCCCTTCACCTCTTTCACTCAGCAACCCCCAACCTCCATCCCCTCTGACAGCTGTCAGTTTGTTCTCTATGAGTCTGTCTCTATTTTGTTTGCTAGTTTATTTTTTAAAGATATTTATTTATTTATTTATTTATTTTTAGACAGAGGAGAAGGGAGGGAGAAAGAGGGGGAGAAAAACATTAATATGTGGTTGCCTCTAGCGTACCCCCCACTGGGGGACCTGGCCTGCAACCCAGGTATGTGCCCTGAGTGGGAATCTAACCCGTGACCCTTTGGTTTGCAGGCCGGTGCTCAATCCACTGAGGCATACCGGCCAGGGCTGTTTGCTAGTTTATTTTGTTCATTAGATTCCACATATGAGTGAGATCATATGGTATTATCTTTCTCTGACTGGCTTATTTCACTAAGCATAGAGCTCACCAGGACCATCCATGCTGTCACAAAAGGTAAGATTTCCTTCTTGTTCTTTTATGGTCAAGTACCATTCCATTGTATAAATGTACCACAGCTTTTTTATCCACTCATCTACTTATGGGCACTTGGGCTGCTTCCAAATCTTGGCAATTGTAAATAACACTGCTATGAACATAGGGGTGTTTATATTTGTAACAGAGAGTAAAAGAACATATAATATTTATACTAACCAGAATTAAATGTACTAACTGATAAATTGACAAAAACAGGAACAAAATTTTTGCTAACAACTTCTATTTTAGTACTTTGCAGGGACCATCAATTCCAGTTTCTGTCTGCATGGAAGCTGTCTGACCACAGGAATTTAGCTGACCCAGAAGGATTCAATATGCTGAACCAGCAAGAACACTGCCTGCACGTCCCAACTTCCCTTTCCTCTCCTTGTAAAAGTCACCATCTTGACTAATATGTTAAAATGATTTTTAGGACAAAAGTCTGTCATTTTCTCTGGTTGCTGGCACCTGAATAAACTTCTTTCTTTTTCACTTGCACCTGTCTCATGAGTACAGGCTTATGTTGCAGCAGGTAGCCAAACCTCCATTTTGTAACATATTCTTTCAAATTAGTGTTTCACATTTCTTCAGATATATTTCCAGAGGTGGAACCACAGGGTCATAAAGTAGTATCATTTTTGATTTTTTGAGGAAACTCCATACTCTTTTCTACAGTGGCTTCAGTCTGCATTCCCACCAACAGTGCATGAGGGTCCCCTTTTCTTCACATCTTCGCCAGCACTTGTTTGTTAATTTATTGATGGTAACTATTCTGACAGGTGTGAGGTGATATTTCATTGTGTGTTTTTTTTAAAGATTTTATTTATTTATTTTTTAGAGAGAGGGGAAGGAAGGGAGAAAGAGAGGAAGAGAAACAGCAATGTATGGTTGCCTCTCACATGGCCCTCACTGGGGACCTGGCCTGCAACCCAGGCATGTGCCCTGACTGGGAATCGAACCGGGACCCTCTGGTTCCCAGCCCGCGCTCAATCCACTGAGTTACACCAGCCAGGGCTCATTGTGGTTTTAATCTGCATTTCTCTGATGATTAGTGACGTTGAGCATCTTTTCATATGTCTATTTGCCATCTGTATGTCCTCTTTGGAGAAGTATCTGTTCAGGTCTTTTGCCCATTTTTTAATTGTATTTTTTTTCAGTGTTCAGTTTTTATAAGTTCTTTATAAATTTTGGCTATTAACCACTTATCAGATGTATCATTGGTAAATATGTTCTCCCATTCAGTGGGTTGTCTTTTCATTTTGTTGATGAATTTCTTTTGCTATGCAAAAACTTTGTTTGATATAATCCCATTTGTTTAATTTTTCTCTTGTTTCCCTTGCCCGAGGTGATATATCAGAAAAAACATTGTTATGGGAAATGCCCAAAATTTTACCGCCTATGTTTTCTTCTAGGATTTTTATGGTTTCAAACTTAACATTTAAGTCTTAAATCCATTTTCAGTTTGTTCTTGTGTTTGGTGTAAGAAGGTGGTATAGTTTTATTTCTTTGCATGTATTTGTCTGGTTTTCCCAACAACATTTATTGAATAAACTATCTTTACCCCATTGTATTTTTTTGCCTCTTTTGTCAAACACTAATTTACCAATAAAAACTTGGGTTTGTTTCTGGGCTCTCTATTCTGTTTCATTGAGCTGTATGTAGGTTTTTATGCCAGTGTCATGCTGTTTTGATTACTATGGCCTTATAGTAGAGTTTGATATCAGGTAGCATGATTCCTACAACTTTGTTCTTCTTTCTCAGGACTGCTGTGACTGTTTGGGGTCTTGTGTAGTTCCATCAAAATTTTAGGAATATTTGTTCTAGTTCTGTGAAATATGCCATTGGTATATTGATAGGAATTGCATTGAATAAATAGGCTTCTTTGAATATTATGGGCATTTTAATGATGTTAATTTTACCTATGCATGAGCACAGTATATGTTTTTATTTATTTGTATCTTCTTTGATTTCTTTCTTCAGTGTCTTATAATTTTCCAAGTACAGGTATTTTACCTTCTTGGTTAAATTTATTCCTATGGATTTTTAAAATGCAGTTGTAAATGGGATTATTTTCTTAGTTTCCCTTTCTGATAGTTCATTATTAGTGTATAAAAACTCAACTGCCCTGGCCAGATGGCTCAGTTGCTCAGTTGGTTGGAGCATCTCATCTTGTACACAAAAATGATGCAGGTTCAATGACCAGTCAGGGTCTCTCTCTCCTTCCTTTGAAATTATAGCAGGCATCTTGTCTGACCTGCTCCCTCTCTACCTTCCTTTCTCTAAAAAAAAAAACCCAACTGATTTCTGGGTATTTATTTTGTATGCTGCCAATTTACTGAATTTATCTATCAATTCTAGTAGTTTTCGGTGGAATATATAGGGTTTTCTATGTACAGCATCTTGTCATCTGCTTCTTGCTTCTTGAGGTAGGCCTGTATTGCTATCAAGTTCCCTCTTAGGACTGCTTTTGCTGTGTCCCATAGATTTTAGGTTGCTGTGTTTTCATTTTCATGTGACTCAAGGTAACTTTTGATTTCTTCCTTGATCTCTTTGTTAACCCATTCATTGTTTTGTGACATGTTATTTAACCTCCATGTGTTCGTGTGCATTTCAGGGTTTTTTTGGTAATTTATTTCTTATTTTATACCACGGTGGTCAGACAAGATGCCTGCTATAATTTCAAACTTTTAAATGATTGAAACTTGTTTTGTGTCCTAACATGTGATCTATCCTAGAAAATGGTCCATGTGTACTCGAAAAGAATGTATTTCTGTTTTACAATGAAATACTCTGAAAATATCAATTAAATCTATCTGGTCTAGTGTGTCATGTAAGGCTGCTGTTTCCTTCTTGATTTTTGATCTGGAACATCTATCCTCATTGAGTGAAGTCAATGAGGTGTTAAATTCCCATACTATGAATGTGTTATGATCAATTTCTCCCTTTAAATCTATCAATATTTGTTTTATATATTTAGATGCACCTATGTTGGGTGCATAAATGTATACAAGGATTATATCCTCTTGTTGGATTGTTTCCTTTATTGTTATGTAGTATCCTTCTTTGTCTTTTATTATAGCCTTTGTTTTAATGTCTATTTTGTCTGATATAAGTATTGCTACCTCAGTTTTTTTCATTACATTTGCATGTAATATCTTTTTTCATCCCTTTACTTTTAGTCTGTGTGTCTTTCATTCTGAGGTGTGTCTCTTGTAGACAGCATACAAGGTCTGTCCAGATGGTATCCAGCCATGTAATATGAAAAATAAAAACATTTATTGAAGAAGATACAAGAAACATTGTACATAGGCCAATGACACCTCAGTCCCCTTCAAAGTAGGCACCTTGGGACCTTACACAGTTTTCCTAATTGCCATCAGCTGCCCCATCGTATTTTCCTGAATCTCATCAACAGTCTGAAATCTCTTCCCTTTCAAAGGTGGTTTTAGTACTGGGAAGAGCCAGAAATTGCAGGGTGGCAAATCTGGGCTGTAGGGGGGCTGAGTTACCTGGGTGATTTGATGTTTCACAAACAAACTCTGCATGAGATGTGATGCATGAGCGTGTGTGTTGTCGTGATGAAGCTGCCAATCACTAGTTGCCCATAGCTGTGGCCCTCTGAATCATCTGAATAGTTTGTGCAGAGAAATGCTCAAGCTTAATGCAAAATTTGATGCAGATTTGTTGCTCTACTTGCTCAGTCATTTCAGTGCAATGGCCACATAGTATACGTGCTCACTCAATGGCGTTTACCACTCCCACTGACTAGTATAGTGAAGTCATCATTGTTCACACATGTACATTCCAGTCCACTCTCCTCAGTGGCCAGGTTACATTGAAGTCATGTCTATATACATTTTAAAACCTTTGGAGTTATATTAACAATGGCTGTACTTTTTTTGGACAGACCTTGTGTGTATGGGTCTTACTTTCTTATCCACTCAAGTATCTTATATCTTTTGATGGGAGCATTTAATCCATTTACATTTAAAGTGATTATTAGCCCAGCTGGTGTAGCTCAGTGGATTGAGTGCGGGCTGGGAACCAGAGGGTCCCGGTTCGATTCCCAGTTGGGGCACATGCCTGGGTTGCAGGCCAGGTCCCCAGTGAGGGCCATGTGAGAGGCAACCATACATTGCTCTTTCTTCCTCTCTTCTCCTCTCTCTAAAAATAAATAAATAAAATCTTAAAAAAAATAAAAAAAATTATTTATAAAAAAATAAAGTGATTATTAATAATTACGTATTTTTTGCACTTTATTTTTATTTTTTTATTCTTTTTTTTTTTAAAGATTTTATTTATTTATTTTCAGAGAGAGGAGAAGGGAGGGAGAAAGAGCAATGTACGGTTGCCTCCCACATGGTCCTCACCGGGGACCTGGCCCGCAACCCAGGCATGCGCCCCAACCGGGAATCGAACCGGGACCCTCTGGTTCCCAGCCCGCGCTCAATCCACTGAGCTACAACCAGCCAGGCTGCACTTTATTTTTTATAACCACGTTCTTCTTTTATTTTATTTCTTCTTTTTAAAAAGTCCATTTAACATTTCTTGCAATACTGGCTTAGTGGTAATGAACTCCTTTAGCTTTCTCTTGTTTGGGAAGCTCTTTATCTGTCCTGCAATTCAAAATGATGGCTTTGCTGTGTAGCGTTGTCTTGATTGTAGGTCCTTGCTTTCTATTACTTTGTATAATCTGTGCAATGTCTTCTGGCCTGAAATGTTTCTGTTGAGAAATCAGCTGACAGTTTCATAGGTGCTCCTTTTTAGGTAACTAACTGTCTTTCTCTTGCTGCTTTAAAAATTCTCTCCTTGTCTTTAATCTTTGACATTTTGATTATGACATGTGTTGGTTTGGACCTCATTGAATTTGTGTTTTTTGAGACTCTCTGTACTTTCTGGGCTTGTGTGTCTTTTTCCTTCACCAACTTAGGAAAGTTTTCAGTCATCATTTCTTCAAATAGGTTCTTGATCCCTTGCTCTCTCTCGCTTTTCCTTCTGGAAGCCTTGAAATGTGGATGTTTTTATGCTTCATGTTGTCCCAGAAGTCCCTCAAACTATATACATTTAAAAAATGGTTTTATTTTTCACTGCCATAATTGGGTGTTTTCTGCTACCTTGTCTTCCAAATCGCTGATTTGATCCTCTGTTTCATCTAACCTGCTGTGTCTTCCTTCTAGTGTATTCTTCATTTTAGGTATTATATTCTTCATTTCTGACTGGTTCTTTTTTTTATGGATTCTATGTCCTCTTTTATGCTTACTATATGTTTAAGTCCTCACTGAGTCCATCCATTCTTCTCCTAAGTTTCTTGAGCATCCTTATAACCATCGTTTTGAACTCTGTATCTGGAAATATCTTGCTCCATTTTAGTTTGTTCTTTTTTTTTTTTAGTGGACATCTTTTCTGTTCTTTCATTTGAAGCATGTTTTTTTAAAATATATTTTATTAATTATGCTATTACATTTGTCCCATTCTCCCCTTTTCTTCCCCTCCACCCCCACCCCCCCATTCCCTGCCCTTTAGTTTTTGTCCATAGGTCATACACCTAAGTTCTTTGTCTTCTACATTTCCTATACTATTCTTAACCTCCCCCTGTCTGTTTTATACCTACCAGTTATGCTACTTATTCTCTGCACCTTTTCCCCCTCTCTCCCCCTACCATTCCCCTGTTGATATCCCTCCATGCCTTATATAAATCCCTTTAACATTTCATATAATAAAGGCTGGGTGATGATGAACTCCTTGAACTTGGCTTTATCTGAGAAGCATTTTATCTGCCCTTCCATTCTAAATGATAGCTTTGCTGGATAGAGTATTCTTGGATGTAGGTCCTTGCCTTTCATGACTTCAGATACTTCTCTCCAACCCCTTCTTGCCTGCAAGGTCTCTTTTGAGAAATCAGCTGACAGTCTTATGGGAACTCCTTTGTAGGTAACTGTCTCCTTTTCTCTTGCTGCTTCTAAGATTCTCTCCTTATTTTTAATCTTGGGTAATGTCATTAAAATGTGTCTTGGTGTGTTTCCCTTTGGGCCCAACAACTTTGGGACTCTCTGAGCTTCCTGGACTTCCTGAAAATCTATTTCCTTCACTAGTTTGGGGAAGTTCTCTTTCATTATTTGTTTCAATAAGTTTTCAATCCCTTGGTCTTCCTCTTCTCATTCTGGCACCCCTATGATTTGGATGTTGGGACATTTAAAGATGTCCTGGAGGTTCCTAAGCCTCTCCTCAGTTTTTTGAATTCTTGTTTCTTCATTCTTTTCTGGTTGGATGTTTTTTTTTTTCTTTCTGCTGGTCCACTCCGTTGACTTCAGTCCCAGTTTCCTTCTCATCCCTATTGGTTTCCTGAAGATTTTCCCTCATTTTCTTTATATTATCCTTCATTTGTTCAAGTAATTGTGACCATCTTTCTACAAATCCTGTGAGCATCCTGATTACCAGTGCTTTGAACTGTGCATCTGATAGGTTGGCTATCTCTTCGTCACTTAGTTGTATTTTTTCTGGAGCTTTGATGTGTTCTTTCATTTGGGCCATTTTTTTTTCTCGGCGCGCCTGTTACTTTAAGGGGGGGAGCCTTATGTGTTCACCAGGGCAGGGTAACCCATGTCGTTGTGTTGTGACGCTATCTGTGGGGGCGGGGCCTGAGAGAACAGTGGCGCTTGCTCTGTTCTCCGCACTTCCCCAGCTACCCACAAGCCAGTTGGGCCCTTCTTTGCTGGCTCCAGGGTGAGTGGACAGGCTTGCACAGTTCCAAGTCCCTGTGGGTCTCCCCAGTGAACTCTCCTGTGAGGCCGGGAGTTCCTTCCGCCGCTGCCTCAACCCCCACAGGTGTATTCAATTGGTGGTTTGAGGCTTTATTTCCCTGCGTTGGTGGGCCGTGCGGTCTGTTCCGCTCCCCAGCTTTTCCTCCCAGTTTATTTGCGCGAGAATGAGGGACTTCCCAGTCCACCAGTGTCAGCCCCAGTTTCGCCAAGTGCACCTGCCACGTTTTGGCCAGGTGCACCCGCCACGGGCCTCTCCGGGCAGCTGGAGCGTTGCCGGTACCGCTCCACAAACAGCGTCTTGCCAAGTGCTCTCCACCCGTCTCCACCCCGCTTACCGGTCTGGATGAAGTGTCTTCTTTAACTCCTTGGTTGTCGGACTTCCATTCAGTTCAGTTTTCTGTCAAATATGGCTGTTTTTGTTTTTTAAATTGTTGTTTTTCCTCTTCTGGTTGTGCGAGGAGGCACAGTGTATCTACCTATGCCTCCATCTTGGCTGGAAGTCTGGAGCATGTTTTTTATCTCCCCATTTTGGCTGTCTCTCTGTGTTTGTTTCTACATATTATGTAGATCTTCTATGTATCCCAGCCTTGGTGTAGTGGCCTTATGTAGTAGGTGTCTTATGGAGCTCAGTGGTGCAATTTCTCTCCCTTGTTCACCTAAGCTAAGTGCTCCAGGAATGTCTCTTGTGTGGATTTTATGTGTCCTCCTTTGTAGTTGAGTCTTGATTGCTATTGACCCATCCATGGGTTAGGTTGACTGGTTGACTATGATGGCTGACCCCAACCATAGTGCACAAGCTTCTGTTCAGGGGTTGACCCCATGAAGTAGAATTTGTCCCTGTAGGGTCTGGTGCCTGCTGAGATATCCTTTTGGGTGTGCTGCTTGTGAAACTATTTGGATCCTATTCTGATGTCGTCTGAAGCTTGCCACTGGGTGTGTTGGTTCTGGGACCTTTGGGGAAGGACTCTGGTGCAGGTTAATGTCAGATGCTTCCTGTGACTGGCATTGGGCTAGACCTGTTCTGAGCTACAAAGCAATTTACAATTTGTGGCTGCCTCTTGTAGGCTTGGGTGTGTATGAGACAGGTGAACCTGCATACCCAAGGCTAGCTTCCACCAGCACTGTGCCTGGGGGCAGGTCAGCAAAAGGCCCAAGGCATCCTGAGACCTGCCTCAACTTGCTGGTAGCTTGTCAGGCTCAGTCACTGAAAGATCCTCTGGCAGTACTCGAGTTGTTTGAGGTAGGTTCTCAGAGAGCCACCAGGCATGGATTAGTTGTGTTTACCATGTTGACACAGATTCAAACTCAGTGCCAGTGCTGGGTCTCAGGCCACTCAGCAAAATTCTCAGGACACACAAAGGCCAGCTGCCACCTGCTGGGGGACTGTGGACCTTTGCAGTGGGGAAGGGTCTCAGGAAGTCATCAGGGGGAGGCCAGCAGAGTTGATCAGGCCAAAACAGACCAAGGTTTGGCAATGTGAAGGGGGGCTCTGCACAGGAATGGTGGTGCCAGTAGGGCATGCAAGGGAAAAATGGCCCCTGCTCCAGAGCCACACAACTCAATCTATATGCCTGTCTTTGACACCTTCTAAGTCTGCCAGGACCTCCTCAAGAACCCTCCAAGAAAGTCTGCATCACAGGTCCAAGCTGTCCGCAGCCAGCTGACTCCTCCACAAGGCACAGGCTTATAAGGGCAGAGCCACGGGTAGTCTAGAGGGTGGGTCTAGTGCATTCCCCCAGGCTGATGATGCATGTAGAGGAATGCTGGACCTAGGAGAGATGACGTCTGCTGTCTGCATGAGAAGGACTTAGCACAAGGACCTTGGTGGTTGTTCCTTTAGCCCTCTCCTCAGATCCACACAATTCAGTCTCTCCTTCTTTGAACCAGTCCACTTAGAGCCACCTTACTTCTAGTGGAGCCCAGGGTGAGTGGTTTCAAAGGGGATTCTGTGCATTGGCCCTTTAAGAGGGCACCTGTGTCCCTATCAGACTCCTGTTTTTCCCAGGTGGACAGAATCCCTGCTGATTTTCACAGCCAGATGTGTGGGCTGCTCTTACTGGCTCTGGTTCTCTGGGCTCGGGAGCCCTGTGCTCCTCAGGAGGTATTTTTGCAGCTGAGAAATCCCTCTGGATTCTCAGCTGCTATACATAGATGTGGGGCCAGCCTATTTCCTGTCTCTGCCCCTCCTACCAGCTTTGATGTCACTTCTGTAAATCCTTGGTTATAAGAGTTCTGTTCAGCTAGTCTTCAGTTGGCTATTCAGGTTGATTGTTCTATAATTTAGTTGTAATTTCAGTTTGGTTCTGGAAAGAGGTGAGTTTAACTTCTACCTACATCACCACTATTTTTGGTCTCTCGCATTCTGTTTTCTTTTTAATGGTAGCCATCTCAATGAGGTGATAAATCCTTGTGATTTTATTTTTTGATTTAATGTTTATTGTATTTTTTCCATTACCATTTAGTCCCCTAATCTCCCCCTAGAAATCACCTCATTGTTGTCCATGTCCATGAGTCCTTTTTCCTTTTTGCTCAGTCCCTGCCCCGACCCCTTCCCCCACCCAGCTATTATCCTGCTCTCCATCTATGTCATTGTGGTTTTGATTTGCATTTCTCTGATGATTTGTGACATCGAGCAGTTTTTCACGTGCTTGTTGGCAATTTGTATATCATCTTGGAAAAAATGTCTATTCAAATCATTTGCCCATTTTTTAATTGGGTTATTTGATTTTTTTCTTGTTGAGTTTTAGGAGTTATTTATACACCCTAGGTATTAACCCCTTACCAGATATATAATTTGAAAGTATTTTCTCCGATTCTGTAGGTTGCCTTTTCACTCTATTGATTGTGTTTTTGATATACAAAGCTTTTAAAGTTTGAGGTACCTTCATTCATCTATTTTTGCTTTTATTGCTAAGTCCAATGCCATGAAGATATTGTTCTGTGTTTTCTTCTAAGAGTTTTATATTTTTAGGTCTTACACAAATATGCATGTATTTTTAGGTCTTTAGTTAATTACTAGTTAATTTTTGATATGGTACAAGGTAACGGTACAACTTCATTCTTTTGCATGTGGATATCCAATTTTCTCAACACCATTTGTTGAAGAGACTATTATTTTTCCCATTTAGTGGTTGGCACCATAGGTAAGGGTTTATTTCTGAACTCTGTCTATTCTATTCCACTGGTCTACTTGTCTATCAATATGCCAGTATAATATCATTGTGGTTACTCTAGTATTGTAATATGTTTTTAAATCATGATGTGTGAGTCCTCCAATTTTGTTCTTTTTGTTTTTTATGGACCCGCTTGAGGTTCCATATAAATTTTAGGATAAATTTTTCTATTTTTGCAAAAAATGCCATTGGGATTTTGATAGGGATTGTATTGAATCTGTGATCACTTTGGGTAATGTACTAGTCAAGGTTATGCAGAGAAGCAGAACCAATAGAATGTGTGTGTGCATGTGTGTATATATATACACACACACATGTTTTATGATAAGGGAATGCCTCCTGCAATCAAGGGTGCTGGTACCAAGCCTTTAAAGGTGAGTTGGGAAGCTTGAGACACAAGAGAACCAATGGTTTAGTTCTAGTCCAAGATAGAAGGTCTAAAAACCTGGGGAGCCAATGTTTCAATTGAGGTGAAAGCAGAAGGAGAAGCTGATGTCCCAGCCCAAAGATTTTTATTCAGGAGGAATTTCTTACTGTAGGTAAGTTCAGCTTTTTTGCTTTATTCAAACCTTCAACTGATTGAATGAGGGCCACCTATATCAGGGAGGGTGATCTGCTTTACTCAGTTTGTTGATTTAAATGTTAATCTCATCAAAATATCCTTACAGAAACACCAAGAGTAATGTTTGTTTGTTTGTTTGTTTGTTTTTATAAGGAAGTTAATGAAATCTCTTCATCTGGTATGACTTGGTTTGGTCTAGTTGCAAAACTTCCTTTCTCCATGGATATTAGCTGAAAAATAAGTCCAGCCCATTGGGCTGAAAATGGATTAGGTAAAGTGGGGATTAGGATATTCCAGGTTAGCCAGCTGGGCTACACAATCCAAAGTAATGTTTTACCAGATATCTAGGCACTCTATGGCCCAGTCAAGTTGACACATAAAAGTAACCATCACAGGTAGTATGGACCTTTAAATAATATTGTTTTCTAATTCATGTACACAGATGCCTTTGTATTTATTGGTGTCTTTTTAATTTTTTTATCAATGTTTTGTAGTTTTCAGTGTACAAGTCTTTCAACTCCTTGCTCAAGTTTATTCCTCAATATTTTATTCTTTCCGATGCTATGGCAAGTGGAATTTTCTTAATTTCCTTTTCAAATCATTCATTGTTACTGTGTAGAAATGCAACTGATGCATCATATTGATGAAAACTAGCTCACAGGCCTGCAAGGACTGCTGGGAAATGTAGTTTAAGAAAATTCTAGAGACTTCTGGCCAAGATGGAGGTGTAGGTAGACACGCTGTGCCTCCTTGCACAACCAAAAGATGGAAAACAACAATAAAAAAAACAACAAACAGAACCGACAAAAAATCAAACTTTATGGAAGTCTGACAACCAAACAGTTAGAGACACATTCATCCAGACTGGTAAGCAGGGTGGAGCCGGGCATGTGGCAAGATGGTGGTTTGTGAAGCCAGGTGCACAATGCTGCAACAGGCTGGGGCGGGGGGGCCGTGGCTGGCAGACCCGGACCCAGTGGGAACAAGGCCGGTGGAGTGGACAGTACTGCATTTGTGCGCAGATAAACCAGGAGAAAAAGTTGAGGAGCAGAGCAGACCGCGCAACCCAGGGGCCCAGCGAGGGGAAACAAAACCTCAAACCATGGAGTGAAAACACCTGTGGGGGTTGAGGCTGCAGCAGGAGGAACTCCTAGCCTCACAGGAGAGTTTGTTGGAGAGACCCACAGGGTCCTAGAACAAGCCTGCTGGTGTGGGAATCAGCAACAGAAGGCCCAATTTGCGTGTGGATAGTGAGCAGAGCAGGTGCCATTGTGCCCTCTCAGACCCCTTCCCCACAGACAGCGTCACAACGCAGCCACATGACTTCTCCCGCCCTGGTGAACACCTGAGGCTCTGCCCCTGATAGGTAACAGGTGTGTGGAGAGAAAAAAAATGGCCCAAATGAAAGAGCAGATCAAAACTCCAGAAAAAATACAACTAAGCCACGGAGAGATAGCCAACCTATCAGATGCACAGTTCAAAACACTGGTAATCAGGATGCTCACAGAATTGGTTGAATTTGGTTGCAAACTAGATGAAAAAATGAAATATATGCTAAATGAAATGAGGGGAAATGTGCAGGGAACCAATAGGGATGGGAAGGAAACTGGGACTCAAATCAACAGTGTGGACCAGAAGGAAGAAAAAAACATTCAACCAGAAAAGAATGAAGAAACAAGAATTCAAAAAAATAAGTAGAGGCTTAGGAACCTCCAGGACATCTCTAAATGTTCCAACATCCGAATCATAGGGGTGCCAGAAGGAGAAGAGGAAGACCAAGGTATTGAAAACTTATTTGAACAAATAATGAAAGAGAACTTTCCCAATCTGGCAAAGGAAATAGACTTCCAGGAAGTCCAGGAAGCTCAGAGAGTCCCAAAGAAGTGGGACCCAAAGAGGAACACACAAAGACACATCATAATTACATTACCCAAGATTAAAAATAAGGAGAGAATCTTAGAAGCAGCAAGAGAAAAGGAGATAATCACCTGCAAAGGAGTTCCCATAAGACTGTCAGCTGATTTCTCAAAAGAGACCTTACAGTCAAGAAGGGGCTGGACAGAAGTTGATCAAGTCATGAAAAGCAAGGACCTACATCCAAGAATACTCTATCCAGCAAAACTTTCATTTAGAGTGGAAGGGCAGATAAAGTGCTTCTCAGATATAGTCGAGTTCAAGGAGTTCATCATCACCCAGCCTTTATTATATGAAATGTTAAAGGGATTTATATAAGACATGGAGGGTTATCAACAGGGGAGTGGTAGGGGGAGAGAGGGGGAAAAGGTGCAGAGAATAAGTAGCATAACTGGTAGGTATAAAACAGACAGGGGGAGGTTAAGAATAGTATAGGAAATGTAGAAGACAAAGAACTTAGGTGTATGACCCATGGACAAGAACTAAAGGGGGGGAAGTGGAGGGGGGTATGCAAGGTGGAGGAGAATAAAGGGGGAAATGGGACAACTGTAATAGCTTAATCAATAAAATGTATTAAAAAATTCTATCTGAAGAAGGTGGGATTCACTGTAGGGGTGAGTAAACATATTTCATTGATTCTAAGACACGCATATTTCCCTCACATTTTCATGTCTCTGAAATCAGCATACTTTTGACAGTCAATGATGGCTATTGGCAATCTGGCAGTTTTGCAATGTGTTTGTCCATTGCTTGTATGTACATGAAACCCCCACATAAGATGGAGAAATTATCACCATCGAAAGAGTGCAGATGGAGTCTCAGTAGCTTGGAAGGAAATGCTGGAGCCAACACTGAAGCATTTTGTTTATAGATGCTGTCTCATCAAAGAATCGCACAGGGTGAAAAACTAGCAACACAGATGACGCTGACTTGAAAAGGACTCATAAAAATTCTACACTAAATACAAAGAACTTCTAGAAATAAGTTAACTGATTTATTTTGCTTTTTCATGTACTCATGAGAGATTCACACCTAAATAAATATAAATGAGATATTTTAATAAGAACAGAATAAAATTCTAAATTGGCAATTCTTTTTTTTGAAATATTTTATTTATTTATTTTTATAGAGAGGGAAAGGGAGGGAGAAAGGGACAGAAACATCAATGTGTGGTTGCCTCTCGTGCGCCCTCAACCAGGGACCTGGCCCACAACCCAGGCATGTGCCCTGATTAGGAATCGAACTGACAAGCTTTTGGTTCACAGGCCAGTGCTCAATCCACTGAGCCATACCAGCCAGGGCTAAATTGGTAATTCTAATTGATAAAAAAAAAATAACCTAACTATGGCCCCAGTTACACCACTCTCAGAAATTTAGCCTGAGTGGGGAGTGGCAGAGTGTAGGTTGTGCATTTTGTGGTCAGAGCCTCTTCTCTAGATTTGTTTGTACAACTGAGGGTTTCTATTGATGATCACAGGAAAGGATTACTTCACCAGATGACCATGAAACAGAGTAGGCTAGGACACTGAAAGAATGTGTTTTTCATATTAGAATCTGGGTTACTAGGGATGGTGTAAATGGGAGCAAAATTAACTTAAAAAATTTAAAAAATCACCTCTTACCAGTGTAGCTCAGTTGGTTGAGTGTTGTTCAGCAAAGTGGGAAGTCACTGGTTCGATTCCCAATCAGGGCACATGCCTGGGTTGTGGGTTTGGTCCTGATTAGGGTGCATATGAGAGGCAATCGACCGATGTTTCTCTTCCTCTCTTTCCCTGTCTCTAGAAATAAATAAATAAAACCTATTGTACTTGCCCCAACTGGGGATTAAACCCAAAATATCAGTGTGTGCCCTGACCAGGAATCAAACCAGCAAACTTTTGGTGCACAGGACGATGCACCAACCAACTGAGTTACCCAGCCAGGGCTTGGTCTCTCTATTTTTTGAAAGATAGCATTTGTTGCATATCATAGATTAATGAAAATTGTGTTATGTTTGGAAACTGAAAAGATACAACTATAGAAGGCAATTTAATCAAAAGAACCAGAGTGTGCTTGTGAAAGATATAGAACTGGTCACTAAAAATGCATTTTGATAACATGTACTATATTTATATATGTATGTATATTTTATTGACTATGCTATTAGAGTTGTCCCATTTTTTCCTCCCCTTTATTCCCCTCCACCCTGCACCCCTCTCCGACCAGCATTTCCCCCCTCCCCGCTTTGTTCATGTCCGTGGGTCGTACATATAAGATCTTTGGCTTCTCCATTTCCTGTACTATTCTCAACCTTCCCCTGTCTGTTTTGTACCTACCAATTATGCTTCTTATTCCCTGTACCTTTTCCCCCATTCTCTCCCTCCCCCTCCCTGCTGATAACCCTGCATGTGATCTCCATTTCTGTGATTCTGTTCCTGTTCTAGTTGTTTGCTTGGTTTGATTTGGTTTGTTTTTAGGTTCAGTTGTTGATAGTTGTGAGCTTGTTGTCATTTTACTGTTCATAGTTTTGATCATCTTCTTTTTCTTAGATAAGTTCTGTTAACGTTTCATATAATAAGGGCTTGGTGATGATGAACTGCTTTAACTTGACCTTATCTTGGAAGAACTTTATCTGTCCTCCGATTCTAAATGATAGCTTTGCTGGATAGAGTCATCTTGGATGTAGGTCCTTGACTTTCATGACTTTGAATACTTCTTTCCAGCCCATTCTTGCCTGTAAGGTTTCTTTTGAGAAATCAGCTGATAGTCTTATGGGAACTCCTTTATGGGTAACTCTCTCTTTTTCTCTTGCTGCTTTTAAGATTCTCTCCTTATCTTTAATCTTGGGTAACTTAATTATGATGTGCCTTGGTGTGTTCTTCCTTGGATCCAACTTTTTTGGGACTCTCAGCTTTCTGGACTTCCTAGATGTCTATTTCCTTTGCCAGATTGGGGAAGTTCTCCATTATTTTTTCGCATACATTTTCAATTTCTTGCTCTTCGTCTTCTCCTTCCAGCACCTTTGTGATTTGGATGTTGGAGCATTTAAAGTTGTCCTGGAGGTTCCTAAGCTTCTCTCATTTTTTTGAATTCTTGTTTCTTCATTCTGTTCTGGTTTGATGTTTATTTCTTCCTTCTCCTCCAAATCATTGATTTGAGTCCTGGTTTCCTTCCCTTCACTGTTGGTTCCCTGTATATTTTGCTGTATTTCACTTTGCATAGCCTTCACTTCTTCCTCTATTTTGTGATCATACTCAACTATTTCTGTGAGCATCCTGATTACCTGCATTTTGAACTCTGCATCTAATAGGTTGGCTATCTCTTCATCATTTAGTTCTGTTTTTGGAGCTTTGAACTGTTCTTTTATTTGGGCCATATTTTTTTTGTCTCAGTGTGCTTATTACATAGTAAAGGACAGAGCCTTAGGTATTCGCCAGGGTGGGGCAACCCATGTCACTGGGTTGTGGCACTATATGTGGAGGAGGGGTCCGACAGGGAACAGTGCCACTTGCTCAGCTCTCAGCTGGCTTTCAGTCACTTCCCTCACTACCCAAAAGCAAATTTGGCCCTTCTGGTGCTGATTCCTAGGTGGGTGAGTTTGAGTATGTTCTAAGACCCTGTGGGTCTCTCCAAAAAACTCTCCTGTGAGCCTGGGAATTTCTCCTGCTCCCTTAACCCCCACAGCATTTTACAGTCAGAGATTTTGAGGCTTTATTTCCCTGAGCTGGAATCCTGAGTTACACAGTCTGCCTTGCCCCCCAGTTGTTCCTCTGGTTTATCTACATGCAAATGTGGGACCACCTAGTCCACCATCCGCCACCTTGACTGCCCAGGTCCTCTAGCCGCTGCCTTGCTGTGGGTCCTGTCTGCCCCGGCTGTACATCTCCATCCCTCCTACTGGTCTGGATGAATGTTTCTTCTTTAACTCCTTGGTTGTCGGACTTCCACACAGTTTGATTTTATGGCAGTTTTGGTAATTTTTTGTTTTTAAATTTGTTATTGTCCTTCTTTTGGTTCTGCAAGGAAGTAAAGTGTATCTACCTATGCCTCCACCTTGGTGCAAGTCCGACATGTACTATATTTAAAGGGTAAAGAGGTGACAGAATGAGAATTGACATTGGGTGGTAAATATGCAATATAATATGCAGATGATATATTATAAAATTGTACACTTAAAAGCTATGTAATTCTGTTAACCAATGTCATTCCAATAAATTCAATACAAATTTAAAAAATAGAATGTAAAAAAACCCCAATAATTTACCATGAGAGGAATAAAACCTGATAATAATGTAAATGTTCAACAATGACAACAATAAGAGCTACTAATATCTGTTGAAACTTGACTATGTGCATGCCCAAAACATACATGATTTCATTTAATTCTCATAACAGTCACATGAGGTAGATATTAATTTTCTCCCTTTTTTATATATGAGGCCCAAAGTGTGATAAATTGTCCAAGAAGAAACAGCTGGTAGGTGGTGGAATCAGGATTTAAACTCTAGTCTATGGATTTATATAGATCCAAACCTGAGCTATACTACTATTAGAAAATGAAGTATGCTGTAAGAATAAATATGCTGCACAGTTCTGAGCAGAAAAAGGAAAACAAATTTGTACATACACTATAATCACAACTATGTTCAATATATATACAAAAGATTAAAAACTGAAGAAATGTGAAAAATATCTAGAATCAAGTGGCAGTAAAACATGAATGTCCAGGATGGGTTTCCAGTGGTTCTGAATCTTTTTTGGGTTATGGAACCTGAATTAGTCTGTTCCAGCTGCGAACACAAAGTACCACAGGCTGGGTGGCTTAAGCAACAGAAATTTATTTTCTCATCGTTCTGGGTGCTAGAGGTCTGAGCTCCAGGTGCCAGCAGATTGCATTCCTGATGAGGGTGCTCTTCTTGGCTTCCAGATGGCCACCTTCTCTTGTGTCCTCACCTCGCATTTCCTGTGTGCACATGAGGAGAGAAAGAGAGACAGAGGGACAGAGACAGGCAAACAGACAGATGTGTGGTGTCTCTTCCTCTTGTTATAAGGACACCAGTCC
>PVJI01018562.1:0-33151 GCA_004026765.1 Micronycteris hirsuta | reverse complement strand
CATTTTAATGAAATCAGGGGAACCTCAAATTGGCTCCATTGGATCAGTGTCTCTCATTCGAACGGACATCCCGTGCTGGAGCAGGGTAGAAAGGCTGCTTCGTAGTATATTCGTATCTTTAATTATTTAAAGCAAAATTTACACACACTGTTGTTCAGGCAGATAGAGGTCAGGTTTTAATTTTTACTTTTTGCACAAACAAGAAAGGCTTTCTAACTTCCAAAGTGAAGGCTGTGACTAGCTTTGAATAGAACATCAGATGCCTGGCAAAATTGGACGTCCTTTTCTAAACGCACTGCTAACATTTGGGATGCAGCTATAAGTATTTATGGGGGACTAGGGGTGGTGGGAGCCAGGCTCGAGGAAGAGTGGGGGGCCAGGAAAAGCTATTCAATTAGCTCAGGGTGGAAATTAACTGTGTGCTGCTGCAGAAAAGGCCAAGCTGGTGAATCAGCCCATCTAAAAGAAAAGCGACAATAACAGTTTGAATCGCTGAAGTGTTTGTGCCTGTGTGTGAGGGAGGATGCTCGGCTGGGGGTGGGGGGAGAGCTAGTGCTTCCCAGAGGGAGGAGGGCTCAGAGGACAGGACAGCAGATGCCAGTGGCACAGAAGGAAGGGGGTGAAGTGACCGCATGGGGAGGGAAGGAGCCGGCTCTCCGCACTGCACAGAAGAGGGTCCCAGGCAGACCCGAGGGACCTGGGCAAGTGCAGATCCCCGTTGGGAACTCTGGAAGGGGAGGAGACAGGGATGCGGAGACAGCATTAGCGGAGTTCCTCAGAGAGCCGAGAGCTTGGAACGTGACAGTTTTGGGACTCGGGAAAAGCGCTGCTGATGAGCACTTGACGTTTCCCAGTGGGATTCTCAGTGAATGTGTTTAATCCACACACCTAGTCTGGAGTCCCTGTTCAGCTGCTTTCTCTAGCATCGCTCGGGTCCCAGTAGGGAACAGATGGAGCACTTGAACTGGGTAATTGAGGAAAACTTAATAAAGGAGCTATTTGCAAAAGTGTGGGCACAGTGTGAGAAAACGCCAGGGATACGCCCAGGGCTGGGAAGAGTGTGTGTGGGGGGGGCATTGTCATCCCATCTCTGGGAGGGGAGGGGAGGAAGCAGTACTGAACTTGAGCAGTGGAGAGGGCCACCTTGGCAGAGAAGTACATCTGCCTGGAACAACCTACCAGGAGAGAAATAAGGGAATAAACAGCCCAGCCTCTCTCTTCCTTCACCTTCCAATGCCCCACTGCTGACTCCCATTGGCTGATCCCAACTTCAAGCCAGACATGATGTGTGTGGCTGGCAAGCCCCAAATCTCTAGGTGAATGGCAGGCAGGAAATTGCAGTAAGAGTTGATGTTCCAGTCTTGAGTCCAAAGACTGAAAACCCAGGTAGAAGTTCTATCCTACAGTTTGGAGGCAGAATTTCTTCTTTTTCAGGAAACCTCAGTCTTTGCTCAGACCTTCAACTGATTGGATGGGGCTCACCCATATTATGGAAGGTAATCTGCTTTACTTAAAGTCGGCTGACTGTGGCCCTGGCCGAGTAGCTCAGTTGGTTGGAGCATCGTGCCAATATACCAAGGTTGCAGGTTCAGTCCCCGATCAGGGCGCATGCAAAAATCAACCAATGGATACATAAAGAAATGGAACAGCAAATCGATGCTTCTCTCTCTCTCAAAATTAATTTAAGAAATTTAAAGTCAACTGATTGTAAATGTTAATCACATCTAAAAAATACCTTCACAGCCACATCTCAGCCGGTGTTTGACCAAATATTTGGCCATCACAGTCTCGCCAAGTTGACTCATAAAATTAACCATCACAGAGCCCGTGGTGGGGCAAGACAGAAGTCAGCTTCAGGGTTATGCCAAGGCTCTACCGGGGACTTCAGTTTAAAAATCACCCTCACATGTGTTAACGTATCTGATCCTCAAAACCATTTTGTGAAACAGATATTATCATCGTTTTTAGATGTTGTAGCTGAGGCCCGGAGGAGGTATTGCCCAAGGACGCCGATGGGAAATCGTAGAGGCAAGATTCAAATTCAAGTCTCCCGGCTGCCATTCTAGACAGTTTCTAAGTGAATAATACAGTATTTTAAATTCCCACTATGAAATCACATGCTATGGGAAGTTGACTTAAAAATAACACAGTGGGCCCAGTCCAGCACGGCTCAGTTGGTTGGGTCCCGCACATTGAAAGGCCGCTGGTCGATTCCCGGCCAGGGCACAGGCCTGGGTTGCCGGCTCTGCACGGAAGGAGTTTCTCTCCCTTTCTTCCTCCCTTCCCATCTCTCTAAAATAAAATAAAAGACACTTTAAAATGTAAAGTAATACAACGGGGCAGTGAATGAGCGTATGAATGAATCATGCTTGGCCCTGCGTGGATAATTGTTGGGGCGGGGGATGGGTACGCGGAGGTTCGTTGTATTTTCCTGTGTACCTTTGAATATGTTCGAGAATTCCAACCGGAAAGTATTAAATACAGTCTCACACCTCCGTGACCAGTTTCCTGTCGTGTAAAGTAGAGCTTCCCGCTCGAGCCCTATCATCTGTAGCCGAGTGAACCCAAGCCCTTGGAATCTAACTCCGCTTTTCCCAATTTTTCTCTTGAAAAAGGCATTCTTTGCCGAGGCGTAAGGGAGGTTATGACTGGTGTCTCCGATGTGAGGTCACACTGAGTATCTCCTGATGGCACGGGCCCTTTCCCCATGTGAGCTGACACACAGGTGCAGTGGTCACAGCACGGATTCTGCAGCCGGTTGTCTGGGTTTGACCCCTGCCTCTGCCACTTACTGGCGACAAGCCCAGGGCAAGCCACGAACCCTCCGCACCTCAGCTTCGCCATCTAAAAAGGGGCAATGCCATCACCTTCCTCCCAGATTTATTACAAGGGCTGAATGAGTTCGTGTTGCTAAAAGGCTTCGAGTAGTATCTACATAGAGCAAGTGTTATGCAAGCCTTATGTTGAATAAAATCTATACAACTCTCCATGAATGAACTTTTGGCTGCCTGTGGTTTGCTGATCCCTCTGTCTTCCAATGCTGGAAGAGAAAGCAAAGAACAGGGAAATCGCTCATTCATTCGGTGATTATTGAAGCTCCGTTTCAATCCCTGTGATGAGGATGGTCGTAAAGACGGGAGTTTGACTACAGGGGCAGTGTTTGGTTGGGAGAGGCAGACCATTAACCAAATCAATAGTTCTTAACATTTACTAAGGCAGAGACCTTTAGAAAATTGTATGAAGGTTTTAAATCATCTCTACACTCATACACATAAATTGTTGGGTATAATTTAATCCTAGATAGCCAGTTAAGAAACCCTAAAATAATTATAAATATTATGATAAATACCATGCTAAGGATATGTTCCCTATATATCTCTCCAGTCCAGTTTTTCAACACTGCCCTCCCATTCTTCCCAGTTCTGCTACATTGACCTTCTTTTATTGTTTAGCATTCTTGTTAATCCTCACCTGAGGACATGTTCATTGATTTTAGAGAGAGAGGAAGGGAGAAAGAAAGAGAAACATTGATGTGAGAGAAACATTGAACGGTTGTCTTCCATATGCGCCCAGACTGGGGATCTAACTGACAACCTAGGTATGTGCCCTGACCTGGAATCGAACCTGCAACCTTTTGGTGTCTGGGACGACACCCCAATTGAGCCACCCAGCCAGGGAGACCCTCTTTTATTCTTTAATGAAACCATTTTCAGAGTCTTGGTTGTACATATACCTCAATTAGAAAACAACAACGAATAAATAAGCCCAAAACTTCTATACATATGTATGTATTATCCATATAATATGAATACATAATATATATACTTATAGACACACTCCGAGGTGTGTATATCTATTTATAAGTTGTATAATGTATTATTACCATTAATGTGTCAAGATGAGAACTATAAAGATTCAGCATTAAACAGCATGCAAATCCGTATTTCGAAAGGACTTGGTGATAATTTTGCATTCTTTAGGCAGACTTCTTGTCAGATCTGATTAGATCATTGTTTTAATCTCATAATGCGGCTAAC
The DNA here is from genome assembly GCA_004026765.1 of Micronycteris hirsuta. Lineage (NCBI taxonomy): Eukaryota > Metazoa > Chordata > Mammalia > Chiroptera > Phyllostomidae > Micronycteris > Micronycteris hirsuta. The sequence continues at coordinate 29,114 of PVJI01018562.1, read as the reverse complement.
AAAGAGCTTGTAGGAAGCAGCGTCAGTTTAGAAGAAAATTCGTGCTCACTTGGACTTGCATTATCAGCCTTACCTTTCATCTGTGACTTCTTTGCAGGAACCTCTTTCAAGCCACGGTTCATTTGGGGGTTGGTTCAGGCTGAGTACCATAACCCCTAAGTTTGTGTAACGGAGACACGGGAGCTACACGGTAAGGCACGCCACTCCTTCAGAATACATCCCGTGCTTCGCAGGCCAGGGGACCCCCCCCCCGACACCGAGGGAGTCGCTGGCTTCAGCCTGGTTGTGAGAGAATGGTGGAGCTTATGTCTTGCTTATTCAGTTAGAGTGAAAGGCAGCATGAGGAGGTGAGCATCGTTCTTCCTGTATCCCAATGGCTTCTCTTATGTACATTCCCCCCGGGGGAGCAAGCGCCCTGCTTTGGAAATCTGTGCTTGGAAACACCGGGCCTTCCAGCTACCAGGTCTTCCCGAAGCTGTGTTTGCTGCCCCCTTGCACGTCCTAATCCCTACACTCCCTTGAGAGTCTCTGATTCATCCTTCCTCTGGGCAGCCTTGCCTAACCCCCTTAAACCACTCTGGGTACTCCTTCTATTCATTTTCTAGCACTTCTTCACAGGGCAAATGCCTGCTGAGTTTCTGTTATGCCAGACTTACCCAGGTGAGCAAACTGAATGGGGCCCTGTGTTTATAAAGCTTACAGTCTAGAGAAGTTATCAGTCATCAATCAAGTAATAACACAAATAAATATAAATTATAATTGTGTTAAATCCTTCAATGAGGAAGTGCAAAATGCAATAAAAGCTCAAAGGAGGGGAATTTGATCTAGCCTGGGGAACCAATTGAGTTTAAATCTAAAGGAGGACTAGGCAAAGGGGAGAGAGTATCGAGGAAGGGGGTGGCATATGCAAAGGCCCTGGGGCAGAAGGGAGCATTGACTTTAATATTCACTCTATGTTTTATAATTCCTGGTGAAATGGTCTCTGCTCCTCATTAGAGGCAGAGCTCTGTGAGAGCAGACACTATGTCTGCCCGGTTCATTACTATGTCACCCTCACCTAACGTCATGCCTGCCACAAAGTAGCTCAAGAAATGTTTGTTGAATGAGTGCATGAGCTCATGGGGAAAACAATAAACCCAGACTGCGGCTTCAGAGAAATTTTCTCAGAGGAAATAGCACGTGAGCTGAGATGTAAAAGACAAGTAGGATTTCCCTACAGGAAGAAACTGGAAGAAACAAGGGGAAGAAGGAGAGGAGACCATATAGGAGCAGAGCCGGGACAGACGGTGGTGCAAAGAGCAGGGCTGGAGGGGACATTGGGAGGGGACAGGGCGAGCCCTGCATGCTGGCTGGTGGTGCAAAGAGCAGGGCTGGAGGGGACATTGGGAGGGGACAGGGAGAGCCCTGCATGCTGGCTGGGCCTTAGAAGGATTCACCAGGTAGGAGGTGTTGCCAGGCAGGTAAAGCGGTGGGGGCTGGGCTAAGGCAGGTGCAGTGGGATGCAGACAGGTGAGTACTGCCAGGCAGGTGAGGAGTGACACCACTAACCAAGGGGGGTCCTTGGAGGAGCAGCTGCGTGTGACGGGGCTGGGGGGTGATGGCTGCAGAGTCGGCCCCGCTGAACCGACCGCTTAGGCGGTATCCCCAGGTGTGAGCTGTAGTGGTTCGGGTTACTGGGTGTGAAGTCCCTGTGTCTCCTCTGAGTTACGGTGAGCACACCCTAGTCATAGCACCGCACAGGGTATAACACGGATACGACACCGTCCCTGTCCTGAGTCCTGTTAGGGGGTGAGATACGCACCTATAATCACACGTGAGGCAGGATCGCTGAGTAAGAGAGAAACCAGGTGGGAATTCAAAAGGGAGAGGTCACTTCTAGAGGGAGAGAGGAGCTGGCGATCTGCCTAGAAACTGCCATACAGAGTGACAGTCACCAGTCATCCATATTTTGTGGCGGTGCAGCGGGAAAATGTGTCTTTGTTGGCATTAACCTCAGAAGGCGAACTAGCCCTTTAAAACCCAGACTCCACAGTGACTTTTAAAAACAGCCATTAGTCTGGAGCCTTTTTGAAAGTCTAAATAAATTACATTCATTGGTTTCCCCTTGTCCGCACATTAATCTTCTCAAAGGCTGCGGTGCATTAATCAGGCCTGTTCTCCTTCTGCAGTCGCTCCCCCCACCCCCCCACCGGGCCAGTCTGCACATCTGAGGGCACCCATCGATCCCCCAAACACCCACCTATGCCGGGGTGGGAAGGGACGCCCTCGCCTGTGGCTCCCAGGAGCCCCTGCAAAGCCTGCCCCAGGCGTGGGGTCTCCTTGGAGTTTTGGGGCCGCCAGACGTCAGGGCTCTCTGTGGTGACGGTTCACAGATTGCCTGGGAGCTCATCAATTTCACCTCCCCTCCCCCAACCCTTCTAAAAGTCCTGGGTGAGCCTCGCCTCCTTCTTCCTTCCCAGGGATGTATTGAGTTCAACAACCAGGTGATTTAATGCTATTTGGTGAGCTACCTCCAAACTACCCTCCAACAAATAATCTAGAAGTGGCCCGATCAAGGCATCTGAGTCCTCGGGCTTCATGCCTTTCTCCCTCCGCCCAGGAACGGCCAGCGTCCCTTCCCCCGTACCCTTGACTTGCGGGGCTTTGGTGTAGTCAGGAGCATTCAGTTACAAGCGGGGCACCTTTTGAATTATTTCGGACCCTGTTGATTCCGTTTTATCTCTGCTAATTCCATTTTGTCCCCAATCTGCCACATGTCACGGGCATCCCAGATTTTATTGACCGGGTCTTCTCTGCATCTGCAATATGCGCTGTGCTCTCACTCAGAGGCTGCCCTCGTCTGTTTGGGCATCCAGCTCATCAGGGTGTCCTGTGGGCTGGCTGGTCTGTGCAGGTCCAGTGCCAGACAAATGTGGGCAAGAACCAGGTCAGGGACTGGTCGGCTCCATGACCAGATGGGGTAGAACCTACAAGGAGTTCTCTGGGAGAGTAGCTGCTTTGCAAGGAAGCTCTAAAACGCTCCGTGGAGGTGGGAGCTTGCTTCTACTGCTCGTCTGCCGTTCCTTAGCTGACCACGAGGCTAGGAAGGACGTTCTTTTTCTTAAAGGGCCATCTAGGATAGTTCAGATCCATAGGCTCCTCGATCACCCCCCAAACAGAAAAACTGGAACCCATAAGGTTGGTCCCCTTGTTTAATCAAGAGCCTTGTCTACAGTGTTTGAGGAGATGACCTCATATTGGCACTGAGTTAGGAGGCAGCTGGAGTGTCCATACCCAGTCTCAGAGGGGACAAGCTGGCCGTCACGGCGGAAGTAGGTGGAGGTGCCTGTCACCTCATCCTCTGTCACCTTTGTTGCCGGAAACATGGCGCTGTAGTCTGACGATGACGGCGAGGCTTCCGCTCCCCATCAGACAGACAGTTATGAAAACAGTTTGAAAAGATAGCTTCCCTACACCGCTCGGGCAGCCTGGCCCTTAGCATTAGAGAGACATTTTTGGAAATGTTTGACTTTACGGCATCCTTACTCAGCCAGACAGGAGGCGAGAGCTCTGAATTTGGGAAGTTGTTTGAACGAGTCCCTGAGTTTACTACAGACAAGGCATGTTGAAATGGGGGGACGAGGTAGCATCTGCAGTTGCTTCTGGCCATGAATGCCATTATTCCCATAGGTAGTCTGACAAGTGAGGGATGAGGTGGGAAGGCCGTCGACCTTGACCTGGGAACAGCTAGAGTTCAGCAAACCTCAATGTCAGTGGAACAAATAGGCACCGGGGGAGACTCTCACCAGCTGGAAGACAGAATCTGTCTTCAGGGATTTGGGTTCAAAAATGCGACATCAATCCTCAGCGGATGCAGGATAAGGTGTAATATTCTTGGATGTGCTGAAGTCCTTGGGACCAAGGTTAGGATTCAGCTGGAACTGGGGCTCAACGCCAAGCCTTGGCCACATGGAAGAATGCAGGGGGAGTGAATGGAACCAAGGGACCCAAATCAGGTAGGAACTGATAACCAAAGGGCTGTGATGCCAACTACTGGGTGTATTATGCTCTTAAAGCTCTCCCATAGGGTCCAGGATAAAAAGGGTTGAACCCCAAATTCTGGCTTGGCGGCCTCAGTGGAACAAGGAAAGTGAGTTTCAGTCCGTTATCAATGTTAATGTTGTAGAACAAACTTTAAACGTGCGGAGAAAGTGATGGAATCCCTGGGATTGTTGAAGGAATTAAAAGACTGAGTTGCCCAGGTTCAGCTGAAGCCGTCAGCCACTTCCCTTGCCCAGGTTAAACTGGAGCTGCCAATCACTTCCCTTGCCCCAGTTTTTAGCTGTAGCTGTTAACCGCTCATCTTTTGCTTCTGTAAAGTGCTTTGCACCAAAAGAAAAAAAAAAAAAAAAACCACCTGCATTAAAACAGATAAAAGGAACCAAAAACTGCACCTCTGGGTCCTCATGCTAAATAAACTGCCTCTTCGCTACCTCCAGTGTCTTGACTGAGTCAATTTTCCCGCAACAGGATCACCTGCCCAGGCAGCCCAGCCAGCAGAGGAGTATTCAGGACCGGCCTTTATATCTGGGTCTGGAAGTTCTTTTGCGGACCTTCAATGGGACTCTTCACACAGCTCGCGCAGTGAAGAAAGCGCTGAGCTGGCCGAACCTGAAAGAGCGACAGAAATTAACGCGAATGCCAAAGACATGCCATGAACTAGACAGGGAATGAATGAGGGCCTCGGGTCACGATGAAGCAGTTCGGCAACTGAAGATCTCCCCAAGGGGTGTTTCTGGGCCCCTCAATTTGCAGAACATAGAACGCCCTCCAGTCGGCAAGGTGAACAGCAGAGAGACGCCCCCAGAAGGTTAAAGCAGATGGACACGCTGCGGCCCCGTAAACTTCGCCGTCGATCCTTTCCTGGTCCCAGATTGCAGGGCCGAGGTCCCAAGCTTGCCAGGCATCTCTTACCCGGTCCCACTGTCGCTCCGCACCCCACCCCACCCCGCTTCCTGTGGGGAGCTTCAGGGACGGCCGAAGAAGCATCAGGATCCCCACTCGGCATCTGCTCTATCAGGCCCTTATAAGCTCCATTTCTGAGTGAATTGTTCTCATTGCAAAAATATCAGTTCTGGCTTTCCCGCTGGAGTCCCGTCTCTGTAGTCCTACTTATTGGGTTCAAGCACCCCTTCTCACGTTGTGCTGTGGGGAAGTGTGTGTCCATGCTTTGTACTACAGGCGCACATGTACACACTGCAGTGTTGGTGTGCGGTGCACGGGGAGTTGGAGTGATGACTGAAACAGTGGATAGCCAAATTACCCTTCCCTTGTTTGTGGCACATTCCCATGTAAGTCGTGAAACCACCCGTTGGGCTCTAGCGAGCACCTGAGCTGGACCAGGGGGCCTGCTGGGAGCGACACCTGTGGGGCCTCGCCCACACCTGGGCCTGATTGAGGTGATAAGGTTCTGACTTGCACATTGATGCTGAAATGACATGAGACTTTTGGAGGTTTGGGGAGAAAGTGGGATCTACAAGGGTGTGTCCCCCATAAAACCTGGAATTTATTTATAAAAAATTGTGTATTCATTCTTACATGTTCAAACTTCAGTCATTTTCAAAGTACGCTCTCCACTTGATGCAATACAACTAACAAGACATTTTCTTCCACTGCTCGAAACAGTTTTTGAACTTGTTGATGTTGATGCCTTTTCATGTTTCTGCCATGCTTGTTTCACCTCTTGCACATCGGCAAAATGTTTCCCTTGGAGGACTTTTTTCATCCAGGGAAACAAAAAAAAGTCACTAGGGGCAAGATCGGGTGAATAGGGAGGGTGAGGCTTGGAGATCATGCTGTTTTGGGTCAAAAACTGCTGAACACTCAGTGCAGTGTGGGCAGGTGTGCTCGTAAATCACCCATCACTAAATGGGCAAACACATTGAAAGAGTCTTTGGAAAAATCCACTGAAGCTGAACACAGCCTCTCACAACAACGCCAGCTGGTACACTGGTACAGATGGGCTCTTAGAACACTCACCAAGTGGGGAAGCCTGTGCTACAAGGGGCCTGTCCTCCAGAAGATAATGCCGGTTTTTCAGGTCGCGCCCCTGATATTCTGCATGTGGAATGGATGTGCCAGAGGACGGGCCGAGGTGGGCAGCCCCTCAGCAGGCCCCCCATGATGCCTGCCTCCTGCTATTAACATCCTTTCACAAGGGTCCCTCCCATGTTAGACCAAATTTGGGCTGGGTGACCCAGAAAACACATCAAAGTGACCCCATTCCCCCATAATTCCTGACCCACAGAAACCGTGAAATAATAAATGTTTGACTTTAGGGCGTCCAACCTTTTGATGTCTCTGGGCCACACATTAAATACATTGTGACACGTAATCACAAAAAGAATCTCATCATGATTTAAGTACATTTACGGTTTTGTGTTGGGCCGCATTCATAGCCACCCTGGGCCACATGCGGCCTGCGGGCCGGGGATTGGACCCCCCAAACAAGTTTGAGGGTGATTTTTTATGAATATGCTTCCCACTTGGTCTCCGTTTGGCCACCAGCCTCCCAGGCAGGGAGACAGGGGACAACTCGCAGGCTCCTTCCGGGGGCAGCGCCGTCTGCTTCTCTCCACTGAGCCAGAGCTGTGAGCAGGGCTCCCCCACGCTGCGCAGGAAGCTGCTACCAGTGGCTTTTCAGCTGCGAAAATTACTGCCTGGAATTGAAATCAGGGTTCATTCAGTTAGTGAGGAAGAGAGGGCATGGATATGCAAAGGTAACTAGGGCGCCAAGATAAATTTATTTCTGAGTGCCCTACACAGTACATTCGCACTTCCTGACCTTTCTCATTGCGAGACCAAGAAAATAATGCTTGTGTGGCCTGCCAGGGCGAACGGAGGTTGCTGCTCAGGGCCAAGGCCACTCGCCTGGGGGCGGGAAGTAACATGGGATCCACGTGGCTTCTCCAAGGGCTGAGGGTCAGTATCCCGCAGACCAGCAGCCCCTGCACAGGGAAGCTGTCGGAGAGGCATCCGGGGGAGGGCGCCCGGAGACCAGGGTGCAGGAGCCTTATGAAGTAATATTTCCAAGAAGAACACCTGTCAGGGGCAAGGGACACACGGGACTGGGCAGAGGGAGAAGTTGCGTGGCAAGAAAATGGCCTCGGAGATTGCAGCGGACCCTCTGGGGACCGACCTCTGGAGCTGGGAGGGCCCTGCAGGGTTGTCCTACTTTGGGACAAGCGAGCCAGGCCTCTATCCCACGCCTCCCCATCACCTCCCTTTCGTGGACTTGGGAGGGGGGCGTGGCTTTGGGAAAGAGCCTCTCTTAGGCTGGGGGCTGCACCCAGATTGGCACCCACCTGAGAGCCCTCAGCTGCCGACTCCCAGCAGCTGGGAGGGTGAGTCCGTTGGTCCCAAAAGGGTGGGAAGGACTGGGCGGAGCTTCCCGAATTCACTCCTGGAGGCTTTGTGTTCCGCAGTCCCAGGGAAATGCACACACAATAAAGGGCTCGTCCAGAATGGCACCCTTGGGGTTGGTAGGCAAATCAGCATCTCAGCGCGAGGACCAGTCCCGTGTCCCGGAGGCCTACGGGGGGCAGGAGGCGGGGAGCCTTCCGCCGTGCCCGAGGACTGACAAATGCATCTCACAGCGCTGTTTATTTGGATTCAGCTAGACTCTGCCGCGGCATTTAATTCTCATGAATGTCATGTAGCAAGAGGCAGCTGAGAGACTGCAACGAGCTCCCAATTTGTCTTTGAAAATTTTTCTCTATTACGAGACCAGAAAGATTAAAGGCATCATAACACCTTGCACCCATATTGCGCTTTCCTCCCAGCAGAGAGCTTTGCTACACGCATCATCTTCCGTGAGCCTCACGACAGTCCCGGGAGGTAGTCAGAATACAAATTATTATTTGTCTTAGAGGTGACAAGTTGCAACTTCAGACACTTATGCCTCCACCTTATATTCCAAGACTGGGTTGCATTTCTCTTTTTTTTTTTTTTTTAAGATTTTATTTATTTATTTTTTAGAGAGGGGAAGGGAGGGAGGAGATGGAGAGAAACATTAATGCGTGGTTGCCTCTTGGGTGCCCCCCAGTGGGGACCTGGCCTGCAACGGAGGCATGTGCCCCGACTGGGAATCGAACTGGTAACCCTTTGATCCGCAGGCAGGCACTCAACCACTAAGCCACACCAGGCAAGGCTGGGTTGAATTTCTTGAAAATTTTTAAATTGACCAACATCCTTTCCATTCTTTCAAAATCCAAGAAGAGTATGCATGAAGGCACTTGAGAAAAGACTTCCCTTTCTCCTGTGTATATCTGATTTATAACATCTTTCCCACATCTCTGTAGCTACAAGAATTAAGAAGCAGAAATTAAACTACCAATAGGCCAAAATATATGGCAACTGTCACCTGTGATCACATCATTTACTGTGTCACCTCTGTATTTCATGGAAGTGGTTAAAAGGGTGAATAAAAATCATAGTTCTATAAGCCAACAATCCAATAAGGGGCATGAAATAGATGCAGAACTAACAAACGCTAGGGAAAAGAAGTGGAGCCCAATTTGACGGGAGTTCAGAGAAGGCTCAGCATGCTGGCGTGCTTTGAGAGGAGGCTGCAGCCCTGGCCGGGTGCCTCAGTTGGTCGGAGCACCGTCCCGCACATCAAAAGGTTGCGGGTTTGATTCCTGGTCAGAGCACATGCCCAGGTAACAGGTTTGACCTTCAGCAGGGGCACATGCGGGAGGCAACCGATTGATGTCCATCTCTCCCCACCCCCTTCGTCTCTTTAAAAATCAATTAAAAATATATATATTCTCAGGTGAGGATTAAAAAAGAGAGAGAGAGAGAGGGAGAATAGCATGGGAGCTGGTCCCCAAACAATGAGCACTGTTTGCTGGGCGGACGAGGAAACACCACAGGCTGGCACTGATCCCGTGTGCTTCCCGTGTGCCAGGCCCCAGCATTCACCGCGTGGCTGATGCGTTCAGGGGTATGGGCAGCCGACTGCACACTTGGTACCACTACACAGCCCACTCTGCTTGCTCTTCTGTTGGTCTATTTTCTAACTGTGTTCTGTCCTTCCGAGAGCCTTGCAAGTGTTGGGTAGGGCTACGGCTACCACCAGAATTTCAGACACGTGTTTGGCTGCAGCCTCCCTTGAAGAGCAGACCCCTCAGGCTGGGTGCCTTGGGGGCAGCCACAGGACACCTGCGGCAGCAGATGCTCTCTTATCTGCGCGGAGTCAGGCGTCCTTTCTGCCCACAGGTGATGGATAAGCTTGTGCCGGGGAAGCAGCAGGCCTTTGAATGGGGTGTTCTTTCCAGAGTTGCCTATTTGTCTTGCTTTTTTATTCCACCTTTATTCCGCTGCTAGAGGGAAGGTTCATCATACGATTAACAAATGAAACATGTAAATAATGTGACCGCTAACATATAGGTGTCCCAGGAACGCCATTTATTACAGGCTTTATAGAAGCTACATCACGTGGTACCGCCTGTTCACGGTTGCACCGCACCCTGCCAGGGGGAGAGAATGTCACAAACGTGAGCCAGAGCTTTCAGTTGCTGGCCTGGTTTGCCATCCGTGGTTCTCAGGGGTCACTGATTCCAGGGGGCGCCAGGGGCCACAGACCGGTGTCAGGTGGGCACAAATCTTGGATCAGTCCAGGTGGGGCTCTTGATGCCCAACCCTTAAATAGCCATTTGAAAGCTTGGGGTGTTTTGGATTTGAAAAGGGTAGGAGGGGAGAACGAAGGGGAGGGAGAGACAGTCTTTTGGAATAAATGCAGCAGACCCTTCAGGTTAATGGGGTATGTTTGCAAGCTTGATCCCTTGGGGGAATTATTTGTAAGACTGAATGAACCCTTGTGCACTTCGGAAACTAGACTTGCTAGCGGAGATGACCCGCCTTTGCAGCATCTCGCCGGTCCCGCAGAGCTGGGGTGGACCGTGGGCCAGGAGATTTTGAGTCCTAAGCCAAGCCCTTCACCGGCTCCATGACCCTGGCCACTTTCCTTAGCGTCTCTGCCCCCTGTTCCCTTGTTAATCAAATGTGAAGATTAGGTTATTAGGTCGCTAGAGTTGCCTGATCCTTTATGAATGATTCTATTTCAGAGTGAAAAGCCTTATCAAGTACTGTTTTGTTATATTCATTCAGGGGCACCTTTGACATCGCCCGGAGGGGAAGGACATGGAAGCTGCGGTGAACTTGCCTTCATCACGAACCATCCTCGATAACGGGGAACCCGGAGCCTCAAACAGGAAGCCCAGAGACCCAAACAGAGTGAAGGTGAAACCAGAAAAGCCAGCATTTGAGACACCTGTCACCTACCAGATGCAATAAACAGAGACAGGGGTCGAATCTTTACAGGCGCTTTATTCAGCTGGCCAGCGGTCCGGATAAATCGGGTTTGGGCCCTAACAGACTGTCTTGCGTTTCCTCTCAGGCCAGCATTTTTATAAGGCGGGACAAGTGTAGGGAAGGGGTCTGGAATTCAGGAAAGGCGGTTAATCAGATAAAAGCCGCAGGCCAGCAATTTCCCTAACAGCCTTTTATCTGCTGACCGGTGGTTTTCTTTATCTGTGCCCTGTGTCCTTGGTGATTTTCTTAATCTGCACCCTGGGCGGCAGGCTGTCTCTCCCTGGAACACAGTGGCTCCACCTGGATTGCTTGTGGTCTCCTCTGGGGCACAAAGGGCAATGTCCTGGGCTCAGGGTGGGCCGTACCTGCCGTTCCTGAAACAATAGCTTTTTACCGCATTAACCACTAGGCTTATTCGCGATTCCATTAAACTAAAATTTTCCACCTCTTGAGAGCCCCATCGAAGGGATGGCAGCAGGAACTACCCCCTCCCCCGGGGAGGGCAGCGGGCCGTGGCTCTCGGGGCTACAGAAGGGAAATCCTGCCAGAGTCTGACAGGCACTGCCAGCCTGCAAGTGACTTGTCCCCGGTCCCTTCTTGGTCCCTTCTTCCCTCTCTCCCGCCTTTCCATTCAAGACTCTCCCTCCTCATTTTCAGTGATTTACTTTTAGGACAAGGCTAACTAGGAAAGGGGCTTCTTTCTGGGAGCTGATCTTGACCTGAACCAAAGCAGGGAGTGCAGAGGTGCCAAGCTCTGAGTAGGAGAGGCAAAATCAGCTCACCTTGCCAGGAAGGTGGGCGGGGCAAAGCGGGTGGGAGGTCCAGTGCCAGACTGGCCTTTGGGGGACCAGGCATCCCTGAAACGGGGCCACAAACACGAATCTCCCGGGTCTCCCTTTGCAGCCTGGGTAGCCAAGGAGGCGGGGGCTCTTTCCCTCCAAAAAACATTCCCTTTCTTCAGGACCCAGTATATGCGGTGGGGAAAATGAGCTGCGGCCCCCTCTTTGGTCATTCATTTGTGGAAGGATTTCAGCCTAAAATAGAACCAGAGAATATAAAATGGAGAATCGTACGCATCTTCCCTCAGGAAGACAAAACTTAAGGACGAGGAGACTGATTTCCTGTGAATAAATGCCTGATTTACAGAAACCTGGTCATTTACAGCATGCTGGAATTTTCTAGGATGCTGAGGGCCGGTCAGGGGTTGTCTCAGGTCAGCCTCGGGAAGTTTCGCCAGAGGCGTGAGTGGGCAGTGACCCAGGTGGGGTTGGTTTTGTGAGTGAAGTGAGTGAGGTGGGCTGCATGGAGCTTTGTTTGCACGACTAGACCAGTTTTATCTGCTCGGGAGCTTTTCAAAACCAATCTGTTTGTGTTTGATTTTAACTGCCTCTAGCTGAACTCTCCCCTTTTTTACATTTCCTGCCCCAAAATACAACCTACCCCAAACCCTCAGTGGACTCAATGGACTAGCCTGTAGCTTGTTCTACTTTGCTTGTCCTGAATTGCAATTTCTTAGCTATTTTCAAATGAACTCATCTTTTTAAAGCTTTGCCTCAGTTTACCCCTTTATTTAGGTCAACACATTCATTCATTCAATGCAGTTAGTGAGTCTGCCGTGCATTAGGCCCCATGGGTTTCCACGGACCTCATGGTGGGCAAAATTTATGTATAAATTTCCTGCCTTCAATAAGTTTATGTTCTCCTAAGAGACAGGCACTCAAGACCATGGAAAAACTATAAAATAATCACAAGTGGTAAAAAGTGATAGGAAGCAAAATAGAGCAGAGTGAAGGGGTAGAGCTTGAAGGGATGGGGTTTCCATATGGCCATGAGAGTCAGCACCTCAGAGGTGAGACCTAAATACAGTGAGCTGAGACCTAAATACAGTGAGGGAGCAAGTCCGGGGGACTTTAGAGGTAAAATCTGTTTCCAGGTTGTGGGAACAAATCTGCAAGATGCATGAGGAAGGGGCATGTTTCCTGTGTCCTACCAAAGCTCCCGATGGCCCCAGCAGAGTGAGAGAGGATGACCTGGGCGGTCAGTGACATTCCCTGATGTTCCCCACACTCCACAGGAGATCAGCAGCCGAGCAGGGAATCAAGGTCATCCTCTAGGAGGGCTTAGCCGGCCTGAGGCTGGGGGGCTGCGAGGTGCCAGCACCCGAGAGCATGACTCACAGAACCCTGGGACGCTGTGGGTCCTGGGCTTTGATATTTTGAGCCACGATGACGAGTTCATTCCTTACTCTCTTTTTCCCCAGAACTTTCCTTGGTGCACTGTAGTGGAAGAAAGACAAAGCTTTGGAGTCAAGGGGATGCATGTTCAAATCCCAGTGCTACTGCGGACAGTGTGCTACCAGGGGCCAGTTACTTAACATCCCTGACCCTCAGTTTCCTCGCAAGTGAACTCCTACCTGGAAGGCGGACATATGGGCAGGAGCAAGGGGCGGGGGGGGGGCAGGGGGGGTGAGATAAGTCACACAGTTCTCCGCCACAGCAGGTGTCAGTAAGTGGCGGCTCCCGGGGCAGCAGGGCTCCTGCTCCGTCTCCCGTTGCGCAACAGCAATCCGGCCGCCTTTCCCTGGCTGCATCAAAACAAACAGAGCAGAGAGGAATGTGAGACACCTTCTCTTCCAAGTTAAATCCAGCACCGCCACGTATGGGGGAAGCAGGAATCTGGAGAATCAAAGAAGTCATTGTCCGTTTTTCCACACACTCCATTCCTTTTCCAGAAGAGAAGGGGGCCGCGGGAAGGAATGGAAAACAGATATTTGATGGGCAGCTGCGTGGTGTCAGAGAAGGTTCTGCACCTTCTGTCCAGCTTCCATTCTGTCTCCTGTCAAGGGAGGGCCGGTTCTTTTAGCTGCCACAGCCCATGACCCCGGGAGAGAGCAGACTGCTCCTGATCCCAGCCTCCTCTGTCATCAATCAGGGCCAGAGCGGTGCTGCCTCCCGAATCCCTCACCCGCCCCATGGATTTGTGGCATCACTGAGAAGCAATGACATTATCCATTTCCCTTGATACCTGCCCTTTGGTTTTCCTGCTGCAGAAGCCAGAGCTGAGTGGATCTGAGAAAAGACACCATTGGGGCAGGTTTGCGAGTCCGTGGGGACGGGCCCTGCCCACTCTGAACTAAGCGCCTGGTCACTCTGCCACTCCACACTTCTTCCCATCCATCTGACTCTCATCCCCAGTTGATTTCTGCTTGTTGGTTTATTTGTGTAGACTTTGCTCCCCTTCACTAGAACCTAAGCTCCCCAAGAGCAGAGATCTCCTTATCGTGCCCCCCGCGTGACTTCCAGTACCCGGATGGCTGCTGGGCACACAGTAGACACTTCCCAGCCATTTGCTGAGCAGGGAGTGGATGTGCCAGAGATGCCCAGCACACACAGGCTGGACCCTCAGGGTCGCAACACACCTCGATCTGGCTCTGCACCGAGATGTGGAAGCCAACGCCAAGCTCAGGAGTGGCCATGGAGGGGCCAGACCACCCAGCCCCTTTCAAATTGCAATTCTTTAGTATCACACAAATCAGATCAAGTAGCCTCTCAGGGGTACGTCGCCCGACAGGCTGTCGGTGAGCTGGGTGCCTCCCCCATCGGTCTTGTGCTCCCCGCTGGGCAGACGGGGAGTCCTGAGAGGAGGGCCGGAGGAAGACAGAGGAAAGGGATGTGAATGATGCGGGTGATTCAGGAAGCGGCTTGATATGGTCTCAGATGCTGCCCATGGTGGGGGCAGACGGCCAGCTGGGTGTCCGGGAGGCTGACGGAAGACCAGTGAGGCCAAAGAGCCCAACAGGCATCTAAAGTGACAAGCTGGGCTGTCCACACAAGCAGGACCAGGAAGTCCTGGGCCTGCCTGAGTTCAACAGCACTTCCATCTCACTTCTCATAGTTCTGCTCAGACGTGGCTCCTTCCTGCCAGATCATACTTGCTTTCGATTGTCCCTCTGATGACATTGTGTAATTCCTACATTTAGCCCTTTGAAGTCCTACTTGTATCTAAGCTAACCTGGAACCCCACCCCACCTGGACCTGCGTTAGACAGGAGATGGATAAAGACTGTGAGGACGTGTCTGTTTCGTGCGTCCCCCGTGGCTCCAGCTGCAAGCCCCTCCAGCGGCTCTGGGAGCCTTGGCAGGAGTCTGCAGGCGGAGAGGCACAGGAGGTGTCCCTGCAAAGGGATGCGGGCTGCAGGTCCCAGGTGGCCATCATTCCAGCTTGCTGAAATGCTGTCCAACATCCAGCGTGCCATCATTGACTTTCGCTGCTGGTGGGGACCTGTGTTTGCCCATTCATTAGCAAGTGCTCATCTTCTTTCCTCTCCTGTGATTTCTAACACTGCCCTTGGTGGGGGGCGTGAATTACTCCGTGCCCGCTGGGAGCTCAGTATTTCCTTCCTGCCGCAGGCAGAGAGGCCCAGGACCCTTTCCTTTGACCTAAACAAATCTGCTTTGTTATCAGTGTTTGGTCAGTGAATGAATGGAGGTGATGTATATGCAGAAAGAACGGGGGATTTGGAGGGATCTCTCCGCGTCTCATTTTCCTCAGGCTTCCCTCGAGAGAAATGGAATACAGGGTTGTTGGGAGGATGAAGTGAGGTGACAGGTACAGTACTTGGCACACGGGAGATCATCAACAAACACTGGGTCTCTTCCTTACTGCAGACGGGGAGTCTCTGCATTAGGGTCTTGCGAGAAGGCAGCAAAGTGACCCCATGACTTCGAGGCATGGGCCAGACTCTCCCAAATAGATCGCCACGAATCCTGGACTTGGCCAGTGCTTGGGGATCATCTTCCTGACCTCAGTCTAAACTGTATCCCCAAAACCTGCGGTGCGGGTGAGAAAATGCCGTCCCCTTTCCAGGCTCCTCCTTGTGTCACTGTCTATCCAAATCAAAGATCGCAACAGAGGATTAAAACCAATTCAAAACAACAACAACAAAAATCCCTCTAAAACCATCAGCAAAATAGAGGAAGAAACTTTCCGGACGCCAGACTGAGCGGAAATAGAAGTGGAGCAATGGCGCCACTGTGTGGTGAAACTGAGAATGACACCTTTGCTGGTTTTTTTCATCAACTTCCTGATCCTGGGTCGTTAGAGCACAGGTTGGTGGAGCCCGCCCTCAGGACTGACTCGCTAACACAGGAAACTTCAAACACCTGTGCTAGTAAGGGCGGCAAGCAAGGGAGGGGGAATGGAACCGCAGGAACTGATCCTCTCTATTGGGAAAAACAATAACTATTGTATTACTTAGGCCTATCGGTGACACAAGGAAGTATTTTGCAAAACGTTATTCTTTTACCACCTGCCTCAGAATCACCTGGAGAGCCTGCTCAAGGGGCAGATTTTGGGGGGTCTGCCCTAGACCTACTGAGTTGGACCTCTGGAGATGGTCGCTGGGAGTTCATTTTTTAACAAGAGCCGTGGGAGAGTCGGGGTGTATTAAAATTTGGGACCAGAAGGCGACCAGAAGCCAAGGAATGAGGAAGAGCCACGCAGGCTCACTGAACTCATTCTATAAGAAAGAGAACGTGAAGACAGTGAATGAACAGGAGGAGATATGAGCACATTTAAGAGACAGAAACTGGGGGAGGAAGGGAATTCTGAATAGTAAATAGGCACACACACACCCCTGCCTATGTGTGCGGTTGGATGGACATGTGGATGGGGATTTCTGTTTGCTGGACAGAGGATTTTAAAGATCCTTTTCTCTCTTGTTAAATCAAGTACACATTAAGTTACTTAAGCTTAAGCATGTTTTAGTGCCGGGTAATCCAGTTACATTCTGAGACCTTTCCCACTTACATCAAAATTGAGGTCTGCTTTCCTTACCCTTTGTAAGTTCTAAAATAAAGAGATTCCTAGGGCCTCGTGGTCTCTATAATTTCCAAGGAGAGAGCAAATGGTGCTGGAGGGAAGGTCTCTCTTTCTCTGGCATTTGTTTTTTCCCAGAGGACAGCAAGGTGCCTGACAGACAGTGAACGTTCCAAATATGTGATGCATGAAATGAGTAGGTAATTGGTCGGAAGGAAGGAAGGAAAAAAGGAAGGAAGGAAGGAAGGAAGGAAGGAAGGGCTAAGCAGACCTGCATGTGTCCTTTCATTTCTTCATATATTTATTTAGTTTTTAAATTACAGTTGACACAATACGATATTAGTTTCAGGTCCTTTTAACCGTCTCTCCCTCCTTCTCACTGCCTAGCCTTCCCGGTAACCTGGCCCTTTGCAACACTTGCTGGGGCCCTGCTCAACCCTTGTCCACCCTGGCTGATGGGCAGCGGCCGCACTACCGGAGCTCAGCAATTATGTGCAGTCTGCTCGCCTGAGGACGTCATGTATGGTGTAGACTTTTTGGTCACTGGTACATTTAAAAACAGAACCCAACTTTCATTTATAGTGCCACAACTATGCCTCTGTCGAGCCACACCATGACCTCACCGGCAGGAGACAGGGAAGAAATGCGCAACCGTGTGATGTTACACCACACAGAAACAATCGTGACGTAACCCAGGAGCACAGGTGGTAGTAACAAAACAACAAGGAATGATGCGTTTTGAGTATCCATTACATCTGTGTCCACCATCATTTAATCGTAGGTTTTTATCATTGAATTTTTAAAGGAAATTGTGTTTTACAAAATTCCTGAAAATGTAACCATCTCCTGCGCTGGTGTGAGCCCGTTCCTAGCTAAACCACCACTCTGCCCCAAGAGATTTCTGCCACTAACTTAGGGCCAGAGGCGGGGGGCCGGGCCAAGCCCCGGCAGGGGCCGTGGGTCAGAGCGCCTCTCAGGAAAGGAGTTTCTGGGGCAGCTGCCCGGCAGGTAGCTGAGCCCTCCGAGGGGTCTTCTCTCTGGGTCTCTCTTCCTTCTCGAGGTTGGCCCTCCACTGGGCCAACCCTCCAGAGCCGGGAGTAGGTGGCCTGCACGTGGACTTCCCGGTCAGCCCTGATGGCACGCAGGGAAGTCCCAGGCCCCGAGGGGCGGGTTTAATGAGCAGCTACTGCTGAATGAATGATGTGGTAGAAAAGACACTAGCCCAGAATCAGAAGGTCGGCGTCTGGCCTCGGGGCCGCTGTCATCAGGTTGGCGACTTTGCAGGTTTGGGCCTTGGTCTCCTCCGATGTAGGAGGAGGGAGCTGAGCCACGTGTCTGCGCAGGGCCTCCCGCTGTCCCAGGACTCTCCGCTCCAGGGTGACAGCCCGGGGAGCCCCTCAGCCCCTGCCCTGGTCAGCTCACCCTCAGGGCTGGCCTTCATCTCGGGGTCAGGGATCACCAAACTCATGTGTTGGCTCCGGAGTCACTGGTGCACGAGATTCCCATACATGGAAAACTCTTCCCACGAACCTCCTGGTCCCATTAACGGCAGGATTCCAGCTCCACCGACAGGACCCACCCAGAAATTCCTGAGAGGGGCGTGGCTGCGTCCCTGAGGCGGGAGGGAGCCTGGGCACCTCAGCTGCCAGGGTTGCCTTGGTAACGCGTCAGGGAAACTTCCAGCCCCCAACTCCCTTCCTCTC
Organism: Micronycteris hirsuta; assembly: GCA_004026765.1. NCBI lineage: Eukaryota > Metazoa > Chordata > Mammalia > Chiroptera > Phyllostomidae > Micronycteris > Micronycteris hirsuta. Next base: position 11,242 of record PVJI01018562.1, on the reverse strand, counting down.
TCCCAGGGAAGATGTTAATGGCGTAAGAAGTCACACGGAATAGTGAATATACTAACAGCTACTGAACTGTACGCTTTAAAATGATGGATTTTATATTTAAATGAATTCTATCTCAATTTCAAATTTTGTTTTGAATATTTACCAAAGCAAAAAAAGAAAATGAGAACGAGAAAGAAGTCACAGAGTGGCCCATAATGGCAGAGAAAAGTAAAAGAACATTCCAAGATCCCTGGGACCAACTGCTTTAGAGGGTTTTCCTTTGGAATAGGAATTCCAACTGAATGCATTTATCCGCGTTACTCGATTTAACATGTTGGATAATTACGGTCCAGAGGGCGCCCGGGTGCTGAGTCCCAAAGAGCAAGTGGGAGGGTAAGAATCCCCCCACCCCTGTCCAGGTGAGATGACAAGGGGAGCGAAGGAAGGGCAGGGGTCCCCGGCTGACCTCAGCTCCAGCCCCCCGACACCCCCTCGGTTCCCTTCCTGTCCATCAGCTCCTGGTTTCAGAGCGCTGTCCATCCGAGTCTCCCTATCAACCCAGGAAAATCCTGGGAAAAGGTGGAAAATCCCTTTTTCCTTCTGTTAGCTGAGACTGAATTGGAATTTTCCAAAAGGAACTCTTCCTTGGAAACTTAGAAAAAAGATGCACGCAAAGGTTCTAGAGGAAAAACCAGAACGAAACCAGACCTTTCCACTAGAGTGTGGATTTCCACGCTGGCCAAAGCAGAGCCCGCAGCTGGGGGAGAGTTGGAGGGACCCTTCTCTGGTTTCCTCTGAACAGGCCCCCCTCCCAGAGACCTCCCTCCGACTGTCAGGCCCTTGGATTCCTTCCTTCCCATTCTCCTCTGGGGTCCCCGTGCCCCCCCCCCTCGGGGTGGGGAAGGGGTCCAGCCCAGGACCACCCATGAAGCCGGGCCCAAGGCTGGGTTTTGGAGACCGTGTCTCGAGAGGTGGTGTCTCTGAGACCTTACCCGGGGCCTTTTTGGAGCTACTGTCCCACTAATCCCAGAATCATAGAGTGACAGATTTGGTGGAAACCCTCTGGACCCCTGGTCCAGCTCATCCTCCCGGTAGGTGAAGTGTCCTGCCCAGGATGACGCAGGCGTCAGGCTGGAAGGGGCTTGTGTGCAGCCCCAGAGCAGCTGCCGGGGCCGGGCCACTTCGGAAGCCAGGCCCGGCCCTTCTGCGGCTTCAGACAGTAGCCCCTGAGCTTAGGGGAGAGGCCTCAGCCCTGCGGCCCCTCCAGCAGAAGGCCCTTGGAAGGTGGCATGGGTGGTGGGAAGAGAAGAAGGTAGCACCATCCCAAAACTGTTCTCTAGACCCTCCCTGAGTGGGGGGGAGGGTGGTTTGTTGTAGGTGGGGCTGGACCCAGCAGAGCTGGAGGAAGAACCCTGAGGGCTGGCCCCTCCCACAGGTCAGAAACGTGGAGGGAGGGTCGCCCAGGCTCCGGTCTCTCCCAACCTGCCATTGCAGACCAGCTGTCCTTTCCGTTACAGGAGTTCAGGCTTCCTGCAGATTGCCTCCTGGGTTTGGCTACAGTTGCTCAGAAATGTGCGTGAATCAGTCCCGGTGGCCCCTGCTAATGGCACTTCTCAAGTCCCTGGCAGCCCTGCCTCACGGAGGTCCTGAACATACCCGGGCCTGTGCCAGCCGACCCGGCCCGGGGACAGCCCTCCTCAGACTTGCTGGGCAGTGGCGGTCCCGTGACAGGAGAGACAGTGCTCGTCACCCTCCTTCAGAGGCATCCCACAGCAAAGTGCCACAAGCCTGGCCTGGGCTGTACAGCTTTTTCAGCTCTTTCTTTCTGTCTCTCTCTCTTAACACACACTCACACACACACAGAGCACATTCTCATGCACACGCAGACGGGGCTGACACTCCCGGCACACCTCTGTGTCCTGCGGGGCTGTGCTAGGGTCTGGTCAAAGGCCACAGGGGGCTCTCTTCCTCCCTCAGAAGGTGCCCTGTGGTCTCTCCAGGGCTCAGCCCTCCAGAGGGTAGTCAGAGCCAGGGTGGGGCAGGGGTGCTTCGGGAGGGGGATCTATTCTCTCTCCGGCCACATTTCACCTGCTCCCATGCCCTGGCATTTCAAGGAAATATCCCACTTCTTTTTTTCAGATTTTATTTATTTATTTTTAGAGAGAGGCGAAGGGAGAGAGAAAGAGAGGGAGAGAAACAGCAGTGTATGGTTGCCTCTCACATGGCCCTCACAGGGACCTGGCCTGCAACCCAGGCCCTGACTGGGAATCGAACCGGGACCCTTTGGTTCCCAGCCCGCGCTCAATCCACTGAGCTACACCAGCCAGGGCCCGGTTTTTCTTTTGTCCCCCTATGATCTTTACACCCAGTCTGCCTTGGGCAACCGTATGTCTGGGGAGAGACCGGAATTTTTTATCAAAAGACTTCTTATTATTTAATTAATATTAAATTAATGGTTTTATTGTTACATTCGTCATTGTTTTAGGGTAATTTTTATGCAGCCATAGGAACTGGAACCCACAGAGTTTTGTTTTATAACTTTGGAATTTATTAGCCTCCTGTTGTTTCATAGACATAATTATCATTTTACTGGCGGCAAAATATTTTGAGTTGATGTAGTACAGCCTATTTAAATATTGCGCTTTTCCTGGCTGTGGAGACAGACTCTCATTTTTTGCTGTTTAAGTAATGATATACGCAAAGTGGCGCAGGGAGAGTTTTCTCTCTCTTGGAGCTGCTTCCCTGGGACAAAATCCCAGAAGCGGAATTACTTTTGCGTACGAACGTTTTTATGACTCCACAAATCCACCCCCAAATTGCTTCTCAGACAAAAATCGCAACAATAGATCCTGCCATCCATTGTGTTTGCCAATTTCAGTCCATACAACCGCCTCCATGCGCTTTGAACTAAAGTGGGATATAAATAAGTGCACTCAAGAAAAATCTTTTGTCCCATCACCGGCGTTATTGCTTTTAATTTTTTTTTTAAGTTTTTTTTAACTTTTTTAACGATTTTATTTATTTCTTTTTTTTAGAGAGAAGGGAGGGAGAGAGGGAGAGAAAGAGCAATGTGTGGTTGCCTCTCACATGGCCCTCACTGGGGACCCGGCCTGCAACCCAGGCATGTGCCCTGACTGGGAATCGAACCGGGACTGCTTGGTTCCCAGCCCGTGCTCAATCCACTGAGCTACACCAGCCAGGCTGCTTTTAATTTTTGATGATTTAAATTTTGCTAAGAAAATTGTGCTTTATTATGATTTGTAATTTGTATATCTTGGTGAGTGCTGAGGCTGAGATTTTGCTATATCTTTAAAAGTTTTTCCACATTTTTAAAAATTGTAAAAACGTGTTTTATGCATAGAAGTATCTATGTGTATTCTTCATCCAATAATTTATTGGTCAGAACTCTTGGATAACTATTTTTAAAATGCAAGTTATGATTTATTAGTAGATTAGGAAATTGATTAAGTGGCTGATGACCAGCAGGAAAGAAAAACATTAGAATAGAACAGAACAGAATAGGCTAGAATAAAATAGAAACATAGAAAAGTTATATTCTGATATTATAAAATATTAACTAGTATTATTAATAGAATAGACTAAAAATATCATTTTGCACAGTGAGCTTTTTGTGTGTGAAATTTCTGTTTCAACCTAACTATGTAATAGGTCACGATGTAATTTTTTTTCTTCAGTGGAGGAGGCCACCAAAATGACTTTTTAAATTGGCCTTATAAAAACATTTATTAACCCCTTTTCACATCGATGTAAACATTTCCCGAGACGTGAGCTGTGTCTTCCTTTTTTACACTGAATTGTCTTTCTTTTGTGTCATTTACATTGTTCACACTGGCAGGCCAGCGGTCCTTCTTTCCATTGAAAACCGAAATTCATCTTTTTCTACAACGGTGATAACTGATCCATTGCACTTTTTTCTTTCTTTCTTTCTTTCTTTTGGGGGGTCAACTCATTTTTTTACTGCGGCATTCTGTTGACCCCCTGCCCACTGAACTGATACAAACTCTCGTTGGCTCAGCAAAACGCAAACGCTCTTATGAGTAGGCAAGTCAAGGGCGCGGGAGGATCCCGTGAGCTCCCGTTCTCACTGCCGGTCATCAGCGTCCGCACGGCATCAGCAAAATGAGTTCTGGTGCAAATGCTGTGCAAGCAGATGTTATAATAGTCACCCCAAGATAGCTACAGAATGATGAAAACAGTTGAAGAGGAAGTAACGTTGAAAGTTCCGCAACACATGAAAATAGAATCGTACAGAGAGAGGAGGGACAGAATGGCTAAAGTAGAGATTAATAATAAAATGAGAGTGACAATAATCACCATTACTATGTATTATGTATTTTCCAGACTTATTTACTCCTTATCGTTACCTATGAAGTTTATTATTATTTCCATGTTACAAATGAGAAAACTGCAGCCCAAGAAAGCTATGTGACTTACCCAAGGTCACTCGGCTAACAAGTGCCTGGGATTTGAACTTCAGGCCTGTTCTCCCCGTGCCCCGTGCTGCTTCTCACAGGGGATCCAGGGGGTGCAGGCAAAGGGAAAAGCCGAATGCCTGGGGAGAGAGCTAATCACACCTTAGGAGTCTTAAAGGAATACTTCTTTTTTTTTTAATTTTCAAAACTATTTATTTTTTGAGAGAAGGGGAGGGAGGGAGATAAGAGGAAAAGAAACATCGATGTGAGGGAGAAACATCAATCGGTTACCTCTCAAACATGCCCCGGCCAGGGACTGAACCCGCAACCCAGGCATGTGCCCTGACCAGGAATCAAACCAGCGACTCTTCACTCCATGGACAATATTCAATCAAATGAGCCATAGCAGTCAGATCTAGAGAAATACTTCTATTGCTCTGTGGAACCTTTCAGATTTTCCCATCCACTCTGGGGAATCACTTTCAAATAACTGGTTCAAGTCATCTGGAATGAACGCAGCGTCTACCCCAGTGATAAACAGACCCATCTTTTGTATTCTATCTGTTATTTTGCAGGGCTCCAGATCGCGAAAATTCCTAGTGTTGCACGGTCTCAGAGAGGCCAGGGAGGCCCTGGGAGATGGGAATACTCGTAGTCCACACCTGTGATGACTGGCAGCCCCTGGTCCACAGGAAATGGTACATTAGTGGTAGCTCTATTATTATTTCATGCTAGGAGTATTTCTTTTGAGGCTGGTATGCTTTGTATTAGTAATACTTGGGTTTACCTGGTTGGATTTTAGGATATAATCTAGTTTTATCAGCGGCGTATTTTCAGAGTTTTTATGTTGATGTTTGTAAGTCACGTTTGATCACCTGGCATTTTGTTACCTAATGGGTCAGTTTCCAGAATACGGGCTCATTGGGTGGGGTGACCACATGTCCCAGTGTACACTTGTCCCAGCATAACTGTTAACAGGACTCCCTTTCCACTCAGAAGACACACCACAAGGTCATCCTGTTTGGAAAACGGTCACTGCTCATGACAAGACCTGAGTCCAGCGGCCCAAAGCCCAGCACAGAATCAGGAGGCGGTTCTAACCATGTTCATGCCAGGATCCCTTTGGCAGGCTGCAGAAACCTTGGGGCCCCTTCTGAAAATATTTTTTAATGCATAAAATAAAGTGCGCCGGATCACAAAGGAATTCCATAGTATTCAAAGAATACTATCAAAATATTGAAAACAATGTGTGATATGGCAATATATATGCTTTTCATTAGCGATTAAATAATAGGTCTAGAGACGGGTTTAATAACTATTATAATGTCAAAGCAGTGATGAGCATAAATGATATTTTGAGATCTCGGTAACATAATCTAGAAATACCTGTGGTTTCTATCAATGACAAAGTCGCACCATATCTGTCTGTCTTCTAAGTTCACAGTACAATGTAAATGTTTTCTAATCCAAGTACACAGACCTCTTGCACTGTATCCAGGTCCCTTGCGAAGTCCACTTTAAGAATCCCTGCTCTTGGGCGAACGTTGGCGTAAAGGTCGGGGGAAAAAATAAAGACCGAAAAGGTCACAGGTTTGGTGATTAATACCAGAAGTGGCGTTGACAATGACGTGGGAGTTTGCTGGGATGTGAACCGATGGGATAAAAACCTGTCTCTGTTGGCAGAGAGAACATGGCAGAGTGTAGCCCATCCAGGGGTACAGCCTGCCAGGACCACGAAATGCCGCAGTGGCTCAGGGTGTGGACTTTGAAGTCTGACCCACCTGGGTTCAAATCCCAGCCCCGCCACTTAGCAGCATGTGCTTTGCACAAGTCATGGAACAGCTCTGAGACTCAGTTTCTCCTATGTAGTGGGAGTAATAATACCTACCTCCCAAAATCACTTTGAGAATTAAATCACATCCTATATGTAAAATGCTTAACACAGTGCCAGATATATTTTTATAAGCCTTTCACAGGCAGTTCTGGAAGTAGTAGTGTGATTATTAGTATTATTAGGAAGATTCGGCGCCCGGCAGTAAGCAAGGGCTTCCCCCACGTCCCCGAGTATCACTGAAACATTTGCATTGACTCACCCGTGGCCAGCAGGGGGCAACCAACCCTACACTTAAGCTTCGGTGAAAATGAACAGGGAGACTCCTGCTCACTAGGTTCCTTCTGCCTCCTTTGCTTGGCCTGCAGTGCCCACAAGGGTATGCAGTCCCTTCTGAGGGTCAAGACCACCCAGACCACTGAGGCACTGTCAGGAATGTTCTGGTGAGGCCCAGAACAGTTGTTTTTATTATGGCCTATCCTATCCCAGCAGCATTTTAATCATGTAATTGGAGGGAGCTGGTGCTGGGCCCTGGGAAGAATTCTCCACATAGTGGGAGCCTCTCAGTTTAGTCTCACATGTTTCCTCCTTAAACATTTCTTGTTATCTAACCGTTTGAAGCAGGAGGGTTCACGGGGAAGGAAACTCTGGAGGTGCCCCAGGGCTACGATAAAGGACGTAGATACAGGATGGAGGCTCTGTCCTAAGACCGGTTGTTCCTGCTTTCTGGAAAAGCACTGAATCATGGTGAATCGTGAATGCAGCTGCACAGAAGATGCTACCTGACTCCTGCTTCATTATAATAGCATTATAACAAATTAACATTGTGGGACCCCCTTCTCCCGTGGCCATCAAGGAAAGTCATGGGAGACCACATGCGCAGTTGCTTTAAAGGAATGTAACTACTTGTACATGCGGAATAAAACCCCGCCAAAACTAGCCAGGAAATACCTGCTCTGTACGAACAGAATCCCTCCAGCGCCTGAGGTCGATCTCTGCTCCGAGTTGGCCGCCCCCAGGTTTTGTGGAGTGTACTCTTGCTTAATCAATCTGCTCTCTCTCTGCTATGAACTCTCAGTGTAGGTGGTTCAATTCTTGGTCTGCAATCACCAAGAACCTGGTTACCTGTGCCCACCTGTGACACTCTCACCTGCCTCTTCTTTTTTTTAATCCTCATCTGGGGATATTTTTATTGACTTCACAGAGAGAGGAAGGAGGGGAGAGAGAGAGAGAGAGAGAGAGGAACACTGATCGGTTGCTTCCCCTAAATGCCCCAACCTGGGATAGAAACTGCAACCTAGGTATGTGCCCTGACTGGGAATCAACCCCATGACCTTTTGATGTACTGAATGACAATACAGCCACTGAGCCACCTGCCAGGGCCCTTTCAGCTGTCTTCTTATTCACAGATACATCACCTCCCCTCCAGGTAGCCCCAGGAGCCTAAAGGGTTTATTTACATCAAATCCTAAACTATGCCCAATTTAGGAACACCCAAACTAGGACATCCTGTTCTGTCCTTTCTCACTGAACCATCAAGAAGTTATTGCCTTATGTTACCCTGCACAGAATAATCGGGAACACTTTTGAACTATAGCTACCCACACACACATAGAAAGAAATCATCCCTATTATAGTGGCAGAAAGTTAGCAAATTACAGGTGCCTTTCTCCCGGACATCCCCCAAATGAGATGCAATTAAATAGGAGCCAGGCACACTGTGCCTGAAATGGGCAAGACGAGGTATCATTTGTAAAACTGTTTCTAAGAGAAAACGCGTCCAAGTGACTAACCTAGGAAGAGGTGGCAGATCTGTCCCCCGAGGCCGGACCCTCCTCTACCCCTAGCATGTCCCACAAAGCTGACGCATAACTAAGGCTCCAGAAATACTTGTCAAAAGGTACTAACATTTGGAAAATGAGCAGAGAGAGAGCCTCAAGAGATCCCACTTGTTTCTCTGTGGATTGATTTTAATTTTTCTGAGCCTTTTTTTTTTTAAGGCTCAGAACACTTTCTTTCCACAGATGAAATCTTACACCCAATTCCAACAAACAGAGCAGATAAAAAGGAATTTTCTCTGGCTGACGCAGTGGGGTGGGGGTTGGGAAGAGAGGAGACCTCCCCGCCCCCTTCTTGCCCCTTAGCCCTGGTGTGCAAATCCAGGCTTCCTCGGTCTGACCTTCCTGGCTTCCCATTGGGGCAAGCCTAGCCTCTAGTCCAGAGTAGGCTGCCACCTGGTGAGTCGAGGCTTCCAGGGTGATGTGCCCAGGGCAGGTTGACCTATAGGAAAAGGACACGGGATAAACATCCAGAGCATAAAACCTAATCCTGGCCCTTCCGCCAATGAGCTGGCTGGTCTTATCAGAGTCACTGGCCTCCTGCTATACAATGGCAGCTAGGAGCCCTTGACCTCTGAGAGCCCCCGCCAGAGCCCACATTTGCACTGAAACTTGCTGACTCACGCTGACAGGGAGGGAAGGTCACACGTGGTCCTCACTCTGCCACAGGCCATGTGGAGCGACAATGAGCTCACAGCCATTTCCTGTCCTGCCCGCCCTGGTCCCACTCCAGACCCTCCTGCCTTCCCTGCTGCGCTGAGCCTTGGGCACTCCTTCCTGGGGCAAATGGCCCCTTGAGCCCCCATTTTCCCTGAGCCGGTCCCTTTTGACCCTGGGATCCAGGACTTGTGTCCTGGGCCCTGAGGCTCACCCTCCCTTCCTGAGCCCCACAGCTGTCTCACAGCTATAGAAAAGGCACTGAGCATTCTCTTCTCAGATCTGCTGTCTCTGGCCTGACCATCTCTCCAAGACGTGTGGCTGGCGACTCTGGCATCCCTTGCTTATCACTAGTGAACCTCATCGACACGGCAGAAAGCCAAGGAACATGGGAGAGAATGTTAACACTTTCTTACCTTTTATTTGTCAGTGACAGTTTACGTTCAGTATTATTTTGCATTAGTGCCGGTGTACAGCACAGGGGTTAGACAACCGTATGCACTTTACACGGCGCTCCCTGGAGAAGTCTAGCACCCACCTGGCACCACCACGCGGAGTCGTTACAATATTGTGGGCTCAGTTCCCCAGGCTGGGCAAGAATGCTGATTCTTAAAAGAAACCAGACTCTTTTTGCTTGCTAACCTGCAGCTGGGCGCTCTGAATGTTCTGTCTTTCGATCAGATAGCAGCAGAAAGAGTCGCAAAAGTTGGTTTCAGGGGAAAGGTCACGGAATGAGAAGTGGAGCTGTGGGGTGGCTCTGAGGTGTGTGGCCAGTCGGCGAACTCTTCCTGGTTTCAGTCGGTCGTCTGTGAAAGGAGAATCGGGGTGCCCGAGGGCTGTTGTAGGGATCAAATGAAATCATTTGCGTATTCGTCAAATGTTTGGTTTTTTATTATGAAATAGATCATGTATTTAAAGAGTACATAAGACCTCTGTATAACACTGAAAGGAGTAAACTCGAACAAATGCACGTGTTCTCAGAACCCAGGTTAAGACATCAGTGGTAACTGAGAAACCTTTTGCATGTCCCTACATGACCTCTAACCTCCACCCGACCCCACCCCTCCTCTCCCGTGCGTGTGTGTGCACTGACTCTCGTGGGCATTTTCCCTGAGCCGTCCCCTCCCCAGGCTTAGAGACATCACGGACACGGAACGGACATGTGGCGTGAGGTGGGCAATGGGAGGATCTGACACACGTGTCTGCTTCTGTTGGGATACGTTGGACACGTCCTTGACCTTCACATAATTACCATCTTGTTGTTGTCGGTGGGGTGCTGAGAACACCGAAGCTCTACTTTCTTAGCAACTGTCAAGAATCCAGTACGGTGTCGTTAATGATAGTCGCCATGCCATATGTGGGACTCCCAGAACTTACTCCTCTTGTAGTGGGAAGTTTGCGCCCCGGCCAGCATCTCCCGTCTCTCCCCCTCCGTCGCCCCCGACAGCCACCACGCGGCACTCCATTTCCGGGAGTTCCATGTTTTTAGATTCCACATGTAAGTGAGATCACATCATCTTTGTCTTCCTCTGTCTGACATTGAACTTAGCCTAGTGCCTTCAAGGTTCCTCCACGTTGTGGCGGGTGGCAGATTTCCTTCTTTCTGATGGCCGAGTAATATCCCATGATCACAGTTTCTTTATCCGTTCATCCCTTGGTGGATACTTCGGTCGTTTCCTTGTCTTGGCTCTATTTTTAATTTCGTGAGGAACCTCCGTGCTGCTTCCCACCATGGCTGCCCCAGCCTGCGTTCCCACCGCCAGTGCACGGGGCCGCCCCTTTCTCCATGTGCTCCCTGCACTTCTCTCTCGTCTTCTCGATAACGGCCGTCCGAACAGCTGTAAGGCTAGCTCACTGCGGTGTCGACTTGGGCTTCCCTGCCCATCAGTGATGTTGAGCAGAGTTGTTTATGTCCTTGTTCCCTATGTGTATGAAATCTGTCTATTAAAGTCCTCTGCCCATTTTAAAATTAAGATTATTTATTGTTTTCCTATGGCCAACCTCCACCCTTGAATTTCGAATAAGTTATTCTCTTGCTCTTTATAGTTTTTCGACCTGCGATTAGATCCTTAAAAACGTGCTGGTTAGTTTTGCCTATTTTAAGTGCGTTACAAGAAGAATCCTACTGTATATATTCTTCTGCGACCAGCTTTTCTTGCCCCAGAGCTCCGTTTAGACACTCACTCACGTGGAAGCGCACAGCTGTGGCCTGGGCACCACGAGCAGATGCTGGGTGAGGTTTAAGATGTCCAGGGAGATGCTCTTTGGCAGGTTAAAAAAGTTTCCTGCTCATCTGAGCTTGCCAAGATATTTTTTTTTTATCATCAAGCGATCTTGAATCATATGAAATGTATTTCTATTTGAATGCATCCCACACCTTTAACTTATTACTGTAATATGGGAGATGTCATTAGTAATTTTCTAATGTTAAATCAGTATTGCATTTCTATGATAAATTCACAGTGATCACTTTTCTACATTATCAAAGGTAACTAAATATATTT
>PVJI01018561.1:0-33084 GCA_004026765.1 Micronycteris hirsuta | reverse complement strand
AGAGATAAGGTGCAGGCCCCTGGCTCTCCAATGTTGGGGAAGAAGTTCCGAGGCCAGCCTGTCTGCTCTCCTGCACTGCACGCTGCTGATGGCTCTCGCAAGGACCCAGTGAGGCATTCATCTTTTTCACCACGGGCAAGGCCTTGGAGGTGTCATCTCACCTCTCCCTTTGTCACCTCTGCCCTGAACTGCCCATAAGTGACCTGGGGCTCCTCCTGGAAAGAGCTTGGTGGATGGCCAGCACCAAGCGGCTGGGGCCAGGCCAGAGGTGGGTTTGATTTCTGCTTCAAGAGGGCCAGGGTGGTCTCTGCACCACAGGGCAGCAAAGCGTTTGCCTTCTAATTTGACCTTTGTTCCTACATTGACTTCTTATGCCATGAACTTTTCATTCATTAAATGGGAATATGAGAATCTCACCTTGATTCATAGGCTGTTTTCTGCATTTCTAGTTTTGTATTTTTTAAAATATATTTTATTAATTATGCTATTATAGTTGTCCCAGTTTCCCCACTTTGTTCCCCTCTTCCCAGCTCCCATTACTTCCAGCAATTCCTTCCTTAGTTCACGTCCATGGGTCATGCATATGAGTTCATTTTTTTTCAATAATTTGAAAGAGATTTTATTTATTAATTTTCAGATAAAGGGTAAGGGAAGGAGAAAGAGAGGGAGAGAAACATCAGTGTGTGGTTGCCTCTTATGTGCCCCCAGCTGGGGACTTGGCCCACAACCCAAGCATATGACCTAGACTGGGAATCAAACCAGTGAGCCTTTGGTTTGCAGGCTGGTGCTCAATCCACTTGGTCACACCAGCCCAGACTGTGAATATGAGTTCTTTGGCTTCTCCATTCCCTATATTATTCTTAACATCCCCCTGTCTATTTTGTACCTACCAATTATGCTTCTTAATTCCTCATCTTTTCTCCATTCTCCCTCTAATACCTCCCAGCTGATAACCCTCCAAATGATCTCCACATCTGTGATTCTGTTCCTGCTCTCGTTGTTTGCCTAGTTTGTTTTTTTAGACTCAGTTTTTGATAGTTGTGAATTTGTTGCCATTTTAATGTTCATTGTTTTGATCTTCATTTTCTTAAATAAGTCCCTTTAACATTTCATGTAATAGTGGCTTGTTGGTGATGAACTCCTTTAGCTTTACCTTGTCTGGGAAGTATTTTATCTTCCCTTCCTTTCTAATTGGTAGCTTTGCTGGATAGAGCACTCTTGGATGTAGGTCCTTGCCTTTCATAACTTGGTATACTTCTTTCCAGCCCTTTCTTGCCTGTAAGGTCTCTTTTGAGAAATCAGCTGATAGTCTTATGGAAACTCCTTTGTAGGTAACTCTCTCCTTTCCTCTTGCTGCTTTTAAGATTCTCTCTTTATCTTTAACCTTTGGCATTTTAATTATGTTGTGTCTTGGTGTGGTCCTCTTTGGGTCTAAATTGTTTGGGACTCTCTGAGCTACCTGGACTTGCATATCTAGTTCCTTCTCCAGATTGGGGAAGTTTTCCTTCATTATTTTTTCTAATAAGTTTTCAATTTCTTGCTCTTCCTCTTCTCCGTCTGGCATCCCTATGATTTGGATGTTGGCACTTTTGAAGATGTCCCAGAGTCTTCTTATTCTCTATGCTTTTTTGAATTCTTGTTTCTTTATTCTGTTCTGGTTGAATGTTTGTTTCTTCCTTATGTTCTAAATTGTTGATTTGTTTCCTGGCTTCCTTCCCTTCACTGTTGGTTCGCTGTGGATTTTTCTTTATTTCACTTAGTATAACCTTCATTTCTTCCTGGGTCTTTTTAAAAAAAAAAGATTTTATTTGTTTATTTTTAGAGAGACGGGGATAGAGGGAGAAAGAGAGGGAGAAAAACATCAATGTGTGGTTGCCTGTCATGCACCCCCACTGGGGACCTGGCCTGCAACCCAGGCATGTGCCCTGACTGGGCATCAAACAGGTGACCCTTTGGTTCTCAGGTTGGCGCTCAGTCCACTGAGCCACACCAGCCAGGGTCTTCCTGGGTATTTTTCATGTTGTTGCCCTATTCAGTGAGTTCTTTGAACATCATGATCACCAGTGTTTTGAACTCTGTGTCTGTTAGGTTGGTTATTTCTGTTTTGTTTAGTTATTTTTCTGCAGTTTTGTTCTGTTCTTTCATTCGGACCATATTTCTTTGTCTTCTCAACTTGGCAGCCTCCCTGTGTTTGTTTCTGTGTGTTAGGTAGAGCTACTTTGACTCTCTGTCTTAGTAGTGTGGCCTGTTGTAGAAAAGGCACCTATCGGGATGAATGTGGTTTCTTTAAATCCTTGGTTGTCAGACTTCCATACAGTTTGATTTTCTTATGGTTCTGGGTGTTATTTGTTTTGAGGTCTAGATGTAATTCTGTGGTTGCGTGAGGAGGCAAAGTGTGTTTACCTATGCCTCCATCTTGAACAGTAATTTTGTATTTTTTAATTACCAAATATACATATATTTGCCATCAAAGAAACACTTATTATAAAAGAATGTAACAGTGTACAACTATGTAATGTAGAAAGTCTGTACCTTATAGAGACTACAGATTTAACATTTAGGTGTATTAGCCTATGAGTTTTTTAATTTGGACATATAAGCATATATAAGCAATTAACAAAAATGAAATTAGATCCTATATACATTTTTTATGACATGCCTTTTTTAACTTGTTAAATCTTGGACTTTTTTCTATATTGATACCTTATTTAGATCTACCTTATTTTTAAATGCATTTCATAATATGGTAGGCACCATATTATGTATTTAGGTTATATTTATACTTATTATTTAACCAATATTCTATTAATGGGCATTTGGATTATTTCCTTTTTTTTAAATCATGAGCAATGCAGCAATGAACATTCTTGGGCACTTCAGTGAAGATTTCTGTGGAATAATTCTTAGAAGTAGGGTTTTTAGGGCCAAAGAAGTGAACATTTTCAATTGTAGTAGGTATTGCTAAATTGCTTTCCAAAAGGCTGGGCCAATTTATGCACCCACCAACAGTGCATGAAAATGCTTCTTACAAATGTCTTTTAAAAGAGAAAATACCTATTGTTAAGCTATGAAACACATTTCAAATAATTGCTGAAATTCTTCCTGCTGTGGCATAAGAAGCTAGAGTCCCAGAGGGGACTGAACAGGTCTTGGGAAGTGTGAGAACTTAATGTATTAAAAGGTGACATTTTGGACCAATGGGAAAAGAATAGTTTGTTTAATAAATGGTGTTGGTATAATTGAGTGGCCATGTGGATGGATGCCATGTTTGATTCCTAACTCCCATCTTAGACAATAATAAATCACAAATGGGTAAACTACAGAATAAAGATTTAAAAGTGAAAATAATGAAGAATATTAGAGGAAATGTTAGGAACATAGTCCTACATGCCTTGAGTGAGGGAAACCCAGAAGCTATAAAGGAGTAGATTAGACACTTTTTTTTTTTTTTTTTGGTTATGTGAAAACAGTTTAACCTTTTGAAAGGAGAACGAGCGTATCCATGGGTTGGTTATTTAACTAAGAAATGCTGTTAAAAATAGGCCCAGTAGAAAATGTACAATGGTTTACAACAGAATAAAGTGGAATTCAATAAAGAAAGGAGTTTAGATGTACATGTATCAGGAGACTATGGTTAGGGACTGAGATTCTGCACCTTTTATTCTAAGTAGAGTTGAACGATGAACTAGTAAATGGGTGGCCTGTAAACTCAGTAAGCTCTGGGTGAATAGAGAAAAGGGAAGGAAATGTTGTTTTCTGTTTCTTTATTTTTTATTGTTTTGAGAAAGTTGAGCACCCACCCAAAGCCTCAGGTGTCCCAGGAGAGAGGAGACAAAAAACACACCATCAAAACAAAAATCTTCAGCCACAAGTTCTAGTCCTGGGCACAGCATGGTGCTCATTACCTCACAGCTCCTCCTGCCTGAAGCATCTGCTCTCTGGCCCTCTCTCAAAAGTCTGAGTCTCCCAGGTTGTTCCTGGGGGTTTGAGCAAAACCCCTCTCCCCACCCTTCACTACCACCCTCTGGATTAGCTCGACGTCACCCCTTAGTCCTTTCCCTTCATCTAGCCATCACCAGAGAACTGTGGTCAGTGAAACCGAATGGAGGGCCCCACTCTCCCTAAACTCAAAGCTCCATTATTCTGTGCCTGCAGGGTCACTTGCTCCTAAGTTTAGTAGTAGAGGCTCTGGAGTCAGGTAGACCTGGCTTCGAATATTTGCTCTCCCACTTTCTAGTTTAATAATCTCACACAAATTCTATACCTCAAATTCTTCATCTGTAAAATGGTGCTACTTCCTAGCATTGCTCTGATTGTTGTTGTTACTATTATGATTACCTAACATAGCACTTGGCATTTGGGAAATACTCAGTAAATGTTAGCTGTTTTTGGCTACAGCTATTTCTCCTCATTCTCCTTCCTCTTTACTTCCTCCTTCCTGCACCCCTCCCCTTCATTTCTCCCTCCTCCTCCTCCTCGGCTATTTTGAGTGTCGCTTTACCAATGCCCACAGAAATAGACTGATGTGCTCTCAGGGTTTAGGAACACTCAAATTCACTCATTCATTGCCTTAGAGGTAGCAGAGTGGTGGTTCAGAGCCAGACACAGGACTGAATCTGCCTAGTTCAAACCCAGGCTTTGCCACTTACTACTGTGTGCACCGTGGGCAACTTTCTTAACATCTCTGTGCTTTATTTTCTTCATTTGCAAAATGAGGATAATAATGGAACCTACCTTACATGGTTATTATAAGGAGCAAGTAAGTTAATGTTTGTAAAGCAGATAAAGAGCGCCTGGCTCATTGTAAGTGCTATATAAATGTTTGTTAAAATAGTCACAAAATAAACAGTCTCACTTAGACGCAGCACTTACTCCCTGTGGATTGTGTCAAAGATGAAGGAAACAATATTCTGAAAACCCTGGTGTGCTATGTGCATATGAGAAGTATTATGGTGATTCATTGTTTGCCTAGCCATGGTCCATTTTCCTTTTATTTATTTTTATTTTTTTCATCCTCACCCAGGGACATGCTTATTGATTTTAGAGAGAGGGAAAGGGAGAGAAAGAGAGAAGGAGAGAAACATCAATGAGAGAGAAACATCTATCCGTTACCTCTTACATGCTCCCTGACTGGGGACCAAACCCACAAAGTAGATATGTACCTCAACCAGGAATCAAACCCATGACCCATGGTTTACGGGAGGATGCTCCTACTGAGCCACACCGGCCAGGGTCCTTTTCCTTTTGAATCAACCCTGGCCCTTATTTTGGGTTTCTGGTCCTTATTTAAGGAGGAGCTCTGAGGGTTGAGAAACTGACACCATGGGGACAATTTCTGAGTTTCTCTGCCTTCCTAAATTTTTCACTGATGCAACTTTGGAGAAGGACCAAAGAAATGGAGAGAATATACTGTTGCTGTTTTGTTTCCAATAGTGGGCGTAACTGATGTTTTTACAAAGGGATGGGTGGAAAGGCAGCGCCTAGCAGGAAAGCCTTCTTGCTAAATTGAGGACTCTTGCATACAAATAGACACAAGCTTGCTTGCTGTTTAAATAGACTATCAGCGATTATCATTTATCCAGCCTGGAGTCTCCTGGGTTTGATGCTCCTTCAAAGTAATGGTCTGCATTCTCAGCTGCCACTTGCTCACTAGTTCTCCTTTTCATAACCCTGTATAGACATTGCTCCCCGCAAGGCCACCAAAAGTAAAAATATTGGCATGTGTTTATTAGCACTATCTGCATGCAGGTGCTGGGCTGAGGATTGACATGGATTTATCATCGCTTAATCTTCATAGCACTTCTAGGTTTTTCCCCCAGTTTCACCCGTAGGGGCAACAAGGTGCAGAGCAATGAAGCACCATTCTCTAGCTAATGCTGTTGGTGGTCTGCTCTCTGCCTGGCTGTCACCTGGCAGCACCTGTGTCTGTTTGCCTACAACTTGTTCTGGCCATTGGCTCATTCTGTCCATGTGCATGTTAGGCTGAAAATGCAGGGAGTGGGGAATTTAATGCCCGCTGCCCCAGGAGCAGCCCTCAGCTGGTAACTGATGGAAGTTGGAAGATAAATATCTCTGGGGCTTGTGTTTCCTAGGGTCCCCAGCAGGATTAATCCAGTTGCCCAAAGTGGCATCATGCTCGAAAGTGCATTCCGTATAGGCTTCCTTCCCTTCCTTGTCTCCGCTGGTATTCCCTGGAATCACCTTGGACTTCAGTCATCCTCTTAGGATCTGCTTCTGGGGCATCCTAAACAGGACAACTGCCCAAGGGCCTAACTAAATTCAATAGCCTTTCATATCTTCATCCTCCTTGTGTCATTTGACACTACTGATGGCTGTTTGGTCTTAGAACTCTTTCTTTTTTGGGTTTCTGTGATACCTGGTGTGATTCTCTTTCTATTTCTGATGGCTCCTTTTCTTTCTTGTTCACTGGTTCTGCTCCTTTCCTTGGTTGCCCCATTTTAGGCAACCCCAGTGTCTCAGTATTTCATTTGTAAATGACAGAAAACCCAACTCAAACTAGTTTCAATAAAAAATAAATTATTGGATCACATACTTGGGAAGCTTGGAGTTCACTGGCTTCAGGTAAGATGTGATCCAGGTTTTCAGATGGTGATTGGCCACCTGACTCAGTGCACATTATGACTCTGCTTTCCTCTGCATTGCTTCATTCTCTAGATTCTCCGTCAGGTTCTTCTCTGATGAGACCATGGCAACTGGTGGGTCTAAGTTTATCCTCTACCAGTTTAGCTTCGTCAATGGAGTGGGAGCGCCTCTTCCCTGAGAATCCCAGGAAAAGTGTTCAGCATCATTCTCATTGGCCTGTCTTGGCCACATAGACATCCCTAAACCAACCCCCAGTGGCCAGGGGGATGTAGTATTTTTGTTGGCCAGGCTGAGCCATATTGTCATCCTTGGAGCCAAGATTAGGACTAAGAGTGGGTAGAACTGGTTTTGCAAAGAAAAACCGAAGTACTGCTACGTGTTGGAATGGATGCTGGGTGGGCAGAAACAACAGATGTCCTACCCCAAGTTCTCTGGGCTCAGCACTCTGCTCTCTGTCTCCCTGCATCCTTACGTCTGCTTTCAAAGCCTGCCGCGGCAGGGCTGTGAACTCCATCACCAGTCTTGGCTTCTCTCTTGAGCTCTAACATCAGTTTCCCCAGCCCATACAGTCAGGAATTTCTAATTGGTCATGACCCCCAAACTTGAAACTTCTCATGCCTCAACCCTGGCCATGTCTCACCTAGTTCTTTCCACTGTCCCTGTTCTTATCCTGGTGGCACTCAGGTTCCCTTCCCTTCCTCCTCCCTTTCCCCAGCCTGGTTTCTAGCCACATTGTGCTTCTTTTGGTTCCTTGAATGTGCCACACACTCTCTGGACCTTCAATGTGCTTTTTCTAATCCGGAACCTTCTTTGGCATACCCTTTGGTTGGTGGGCTGCTACCCACCATTTGGACTTCAGCTCACAAGTCACTTTTTCTGGGACTTCCACCCTGATCACTCTCTTGGCCAAGTCCAGGTTAGATTTCTGTACTGTGTTCCACTGGGCTTTTATCTCTTGTATCACTGTGCTCCTAACTCAGACGCTACTGCCCTGTTCCACTCTCTGTCTTCCCCGTCAGGGCAGGGCCACCGCTGTGCTGTTCACCATTATGTCTTCGGCAGCCCAGACTTAATGAGTATGAGTGTGGGCTAGTGTGTGAGAACTCAGGGTTTGAATCCAAGCTGCACCTCTCTTGAGATGTGTAAATGTGGGCAAGTCCCTTCACCCCTCCAAGCCTCGGTTATCTCACTTCTGAAACGGGGGCAATTACAGTCCCTTCCTTACCGAGCTGCTCTGAGGTGTTAGTGGTATTGTCTCATCGAGAGTGCTCAGCATGGTGCCTGGCACATGGTAAGCACTGAATCAGTTCAAATGATGATTATGTCTGCTTGCTATTACTATTAGTTTACTTTATCCAGTGTCCAGCACACAGTAAACTTTCAGTAGACCATACTCTTATAATTAGCCCAGAACAGAATCTGAAACATAGGCTCATTGGATAATTCAAAGTTTCACTTTGAAAATTAAAAATGAAAAGAGCCTTTGCTGCTTCCTTTGCTGCCTGTCCATCAATTAGGAGTAGTGAGCCCATTGCTCCCCTTGAGATGGGGGGGCAGTTTCGGGTGGAGGCTGGAGGCCATGCCCTTCGTGGTGCCAAGTGGCTTTTTCTGATGTCCCTGGGGTGTTCAGGTAGGCGGAGTGCTGCTGGCACTTGTTTGCCTGCTTGATGTAAGGAGGGTGGCCCCACCCCACCTGGGGAAGAGCTGCATTGAGGTTAGTGAAAGGTCTGTTTCTGAGCAGCTCTAAGGGCTGCTGGGGGCTGCCCCCTGAGGCGGTCCCCCCTTCCTCATTTTATCTCATTAGATGTTGTTGATCTCTACATGAGGTTTCTCCCTGTTGCTAGCCATGGACATAGGTCATCCTCGGGCGTCCCTCTTGGCTTGAGCACTGCCGTCATCCCCGTCACTATCACTGTAGACAATAACAGCATCTTCTGGTAACTGGGTGCTGGCGTTTTGTGACTCTAGGGCTACTGTGAGGGGGGATGAGTTATAAGATTCTATGTCGGAACTATGCAATATGGGAGCCAGAAACCACACAAGGCTACTTCAATTTAAATTTTAAGTAATTAATGTCAAATGAAATGAAAAAATTCAGTTTCTCAGTTCTACCAGCCACAGTTCAAGCGAACGGTGCCGTTACAGGATGTTTTTGCCATCTCAGAAAATCCTCCTGGACAGTGCTGGTCTAGGTCAGGAGTCCGTCAGCGAGGGCTCGTGACGCTGCTGACTGAGTCTGCAAACAGCATTGGATGGGAACACGGCCACAGCCGCTGGGCTGCGTGTGCTCTGTGGGTGCCTTTGTGCCACAAGAAGAGACTCCAGGAGTTGTGACGGAGACTCGGTGGCCTGCAGAGCCTAAAGTATTTACTCTCTTATTTTTAAGAAAAAGTCATCTACTTCTGGTCCAGAGTCCACTTCTGGGCCTGGCACAGGATAAGTTCAGTAAATGCTTGCTAATTTCTATTCATATGAAAATTTCTATGATATGAAAATAACTGTAGTTTTTCAATAACCTTCAAAGTCAGTATCGTTATCTCCACTCTAGAGATGGGACAGCCGGGACTAGGTTCTATCGATCACCGCCAGGAGGGCAGAGACCTCCAGTCTTGCTCACCACTTACGGTTGTGTCTGGGCAGTGCCTGCATGGAGCACACTCAGCATGTTCAGTGAGCAGGAAATGGGTAATTGGACAAATGACTGTGGGAACAGATATTAAAGTTTGATTGGCTCCCTTGTACAGATGAGGGAACAGAAGCCCTTTGGAAGGGAATTGCTTCTTCAGAAGGCAGCGTGTAGCCTTCTGAACTGTGGAAGGGTGGGACTGTGGAGCTGGGACTCCAGCTGAAGTGCCCTGTGTGTTTCCTGACCTTCCTCTCCACTACTTGTCTGCTCTGCCCCTTCTGGAAGCTGCCAGAACATCGAGCAGTGCCTCTCCTTCCCCCACTGCAGCCAGACATTTGTTGAGCTCATGGGCCCCCCCTTCTCCAGCACTCTCTCTACAGCACTCTTGGGTTTGATGCTTTTTTCCTATGGCACCACAGAGCTCTGCTGCTGAGGCACTCGGTCCAAGGAGGTCAGTCGAGTTTGAGTGATCTCCCCCTCGGCCACTGCAGCCCAGGTAGTTTGACCGGAGACCATCTGTGATTTGACACGTGTGTTACAGTAGAACTAAGAAGGCCTTGGGCACGTCTTTGAACCGTAAGCTGGAGGCTAAGTGAGATGCCCTTGAAGCACCTTCTCAGACGGCTGCTCATGGGCATCTCTTCCAAGTGGCTTCCCATTGAAGTGGCCGAAGGTGCATTAAAGGAACGCAGTCTGTCACTGCCTCCAGCTGCGAAGTCACAGAGTTCCACGCCTGGCCCTGGGAATGGCTTCTCTAGGGCTCCGAGGACTACGGCCCAAGGGCTTTTGTTGTCTGGCGTTTCCTTCCTATTTTTTATGTGTGCTGGGCCTAGATTGCCTGCATTTGACTCCTACCTTCCCCCTTGATGCTGTGCAGTCTTGGACAAGTTGCTTGCTCTCCCTGTGCCTCACCTTCCTCTTCTGCATGGAAAGGACTATAATAGGAACTCCCACGTGGCTGTGGTGACGACTACAGTAGTCAGTATATGGAAAACATTTAGAACAGTGCTTGGCACATAGTACCTGCTCTGTACGTGATTATTGCTGTTGTCATTATCGTCTCCTCTAATCTTTCATTTCTGATGAGCATGGGCCATGTCTTGCCTGCCTTTTTAAGTTGTGGGGGCGGGGTTGTCTCAAACTCAGCCATCCACAGGGCCTGGAAAGGAGCTTGCGTGAGCTGAGCCAGGTGGGGATTGCTATGAAATGGAGAATGCAAGCTCACCTGTAAGGGGAAGCTGTTGCTCATTCATTCAACACATATTTATTGAGAACCTTCTGTGTGCCAAGCACTGTTCTAGGCACAGGATACAGCAGTGGATAAAAATGAAACCCCCTGCCCTCTTGGAGCTGACATTTTAGTAGTGAATGTAGGGCCAATCGCTCTGTCACCACGTGTCAATGTGGACCCAGTGTTGCTATAACTTCAGATTTTGGGAAAGAAAAGCCAGAAATTTGGACTTTTAAAAACCATGAACTCCCCTACCTTAAGTACCGGCAATGGTTTCCTGTTGCTTTATGAAGCACAGTGCGGGTTGATCCCAGGAGCCCACGGGCTACCAGTTTACAGCCTCTGCCGTCAGAAGCTCCTCGAACGGCTCTGGGAGAAGGGGTGTCTCTGCCCTGCACATTGGCAGCTGGTCCAGTTTCAAGGTTGTGCGTGCAGAGGGTCCCTCCTCCCTCTCCTGCGTGGAGGTTCTGGTGGCATTTGCTGCCCACGGTGCCGATGACACTGCCACAGACTCCCCCGCAGACTGCAGGCAGTGAGTTCGAGTGTTCCTTAGCTCACCCTCCCTTTGGACAGCAGCTGGGGGGTTCCCAGCTCCCAGGAGGACGGATGTAGCTTCCGGATAGTCACAGGGCAGAATAGGGTGTGGTGGTGATGACGTGAAGAAAATGGAGTGGGTCGGGGAAGCAGCCTCTGAAGAAGAGAATTAATTATCTTTGTTGCCTGCGTCTTTTAAAAGTGGGGAACTGATCTAAAAGCCTGTGTGGGAAGGATTGGGAATAGAATTGAGGGGAAAAGGCATTTAGGACACTCACAGGAACAATTCCTAGCAGCAGGAGTTTTTTGGAGAGTGAGTGGCAAGATTCCTGGGAAAATGTGATTGCACCTGTGAGGATCCCAGCAGGAATCAGAAATCCCTCAGGTGGCTTCAGTGAAGAAAGCTTAATGGAGGCATTATTTAACTCCTCCAGGGAGGAAGAGCAAGTAGAGGAAATAGGGTAGAGAGCTGCTGGCAGAACGGTGGTCCTGGAGAGTTGCAGTTGCTTCCCCAGTGGCAACATCCAGGCAAGAAGAAAGGGGAAGAAATACCTGAGCCTCTCTCCATCCAGTTGGCTGAGCCCAGTTAGAAAGCAGGAGGCAGTGAGGACTGGGTGATTAATTCTTCAAGGGATAGCCTCCTGGGGCTCAGATCAAGGCAGTCAGGTTAAAGATGGGCCTGGAGGTGGGGTAGGGGGGAAGACACAGGACAACCAGCACACTGATACTTAGTTTCTTTTTCTTGAAAGTAGAGGATAATATGGCAGCCTACCTCAAAAGGTTATTGGAGGGTAACACTGCTCACTCAGTAGGTGGTCCCTAAATGCTGAGACTTTGTAGGTCTCAAGTCACTCCTAGAGGTGAAGGGTCCAGACGAAAAAGTTCTGTGCATTGTCTCCCCAGACAGTTGTAGGGTCAAGAGAGATTTCCCTCCCTCCCCTGCAGTGGGGGCCTAGGATGAGTGCTCTTTGTGGGGGAGTATGAGGTGGAGGTGTGGGAGTTAGGGGCAAAGACTCTGGAGCCATCTGGCCTGCTTCCAGCCTGTCACTTGCTGTCAAGTTACTTAACTTCACATGCCTCATTTTTCTCATCTATAAAATGGGGGTATTAGTAATTTCTACCTCATATGGTTGTGAGGATTAAATGAGTTGATCTATGTGGAGAGCTTAGAATAGTGCCTGGCATGTAGCAGGCAATATATCAATATTGCTAGCACTTGTTGCTCCTCCCATCAATGGATGTTAGTCATTGTTGTTGCTGCCTTCTCCTCTTCCTCCTCCTTCTTCATCGTTTATTACCTCAGTGGGTTAACCTGTTGTCAATAGAAAACCCCCCACCAGTCCTCTCAGGAGCTTCATTGATCATACCATTATCTTCTCGTCCTCCCACGGACAGGATATTTCAGGAGTGATTGATGTGTGTGTGTGTGTGTGTGTGTGTGTGTGTGTGTGTGTGGTGAAGGGTGGGCTTGTGCCTGATTCTGGGGACACAGTGCTTTGCTATGCAAAATAGCTTGCTTGTCATCCCACTGCAGGCCCCTTCCTTGAAAAGTTCCAGGCTATTTTTGAAGCCCTCATGGCTCACATGTTTCTTTCTACATCATGTCAATGCCAGTACAGAAAAATTGGAACCTTTTGGCAGAGCACAAAGCAAGAGAGATTTCAAAGTGCATTGAGGATGAGTGTTGCTCAAATGACAGAGTATTAAGACGTGACATGAATGCTGAGTTTTGAGACTGGAGACTGCTTGTATGTTTGTATTTAGACCTTGTCGGATTTCTTGGGAAATCAGTGGAGGTGCCAAAGGCTAATGTTGGCTGTGAGAAGGCACCGAAGAGTAGAAACCCCTCTTGGTATCCCCACATACATGCACTCTAGAAGGTCAGTGGAGGGTGCTGAGAGTTGAGTGGGTGGTTTCCCCAGGGCCACAGCCCGAGCTCGGGGGTGCGGGGTTCTGCAGGTGGAAGTGCTTGGTGATGGAGAGAGTGACATCGGGGCTGGCTGCCTGGGAGCTTTGTGGCTTTGCTGCTGACCTGAAGCCACACAAAGAGCCAAACTGCACATGTGCAAAGATGTGGACCTAAGAGTGAGGGCGCCAAAGCACGTTTTTACTTTTATTTACCCTTCCTGGTTTATCCCTGAAAGGCAGAGTATGACTTTGGAGATAGGTAGACCTGAGTCCAAATCCCTCCCTGCCTCTTACTGGCTCTTTAATCTTTGGCAAGTGCTGTGAGATTTGGTGAGTCTTTGTGAGCCACCAGTTCCTTATTTGAAAGGCAGCGTTGCAGCCCTTACAAGGTTACAAGACTCCTGGGGCTGGAAAAAGTGTTTGCTGACCTGTTGTGTTAAATTCTCACAGTAGTCCCAAGGGGAAGGCAAACAGGTAACAATGTTACCAGTGAGGAGACCGAGGCCCAGATGGGTTGTCCTCAAGGCACAGGGCTGAGCACTGACGCCTGCGCCCTCTGATGGAGCCGTGTGGCAGAGCGGTCAGGGCTTGACCAACCTCTGGAGTCGCTTGGGCGGTCTCAGCGTTTCTTAGACATAAAATGGGGAACAACAATAGACCTACTTTCTATGGTTGTTGCGGAGGCTCCATGAGATAATTCTGTACATGTTTAACCCGTGCTTGGGAAACACTGTAGTCCCCCTTTATCCGTGGTTTCACTTTCCACAGTTCCACTTACCCGCAGGCCACTGTGGT
This sequence comes from Micronycteris hirsuta, assembly GCA_004026765.1. Lineage (NCBI taxonomy): Eukaryota > Metazoa > Chordata > Mammalia > Chiroptera > Phyllostomidae > Micronycteris > Micronycteris hirsuta. The sequence continues at coordinate 19,387 of PVJI01018561.1, read as the reverse complement.
CTGAAAATATTAAATGGAAAATTACAGACATAAACAATTCATAAGTGTAACTTGTGCACCATTCTGAGTAGCATGATGAAGTCTCACGAGCCCTGTCTGTCTTGCCCAGGACATGAACCATCCCTTTGTCCAGCCTGCCCACACTGTAGACTCTCCCGCCCTCCGCTCACTTAGTAGCTGCCTCAGTTATCAGATTGACTGTCATGGTGTCTCAGTTCTTGGGTTCAAATCACCCTTATTTTACTTAATAATGGCCCCAAAGCTCAAGAGTAGTGAAGCTGACAATTTGGATATGCCAAAGAGATGCCCCATGTTGCTTCCTTTAAGTGAAAAGTGTGTGTGTGGGGAAAAAGCATAATATATACAGGTTCCCTCATTCTGCAAAAGCAGAGTGTTCCTATGAAACTTCTTAAAAGACAAAATGTCGTAAAGTGAAGAACATACTGTGCTTTCTAAAGTTGACATTGCTGAAAAAAATCCAAAAAGGGTTTTTGCTTTTATCCCCAAAGTCATTACCATACTAATATAGGTTTTTCATAAAAGCAAAGTGGCATCATGTGAACTCTTGGAACGCGGGGATACTTGTATAGGGTTTGGTATTATCTGTGGTTTTAGGTAGCTACTGGGGGTCTTGGAACATATCCCCTGTGGATAAGGGGACTCCTGTAGCAAGCAGTCAATAAAGTATTTGCTGCTGCTGCTGCTGCTGCTGTGAATTCAGTGGCATTAGAAGTGGAAGCAGTGTAGCGGTTGCTTTGTTGCACTTGCAGAAGCAGCAGTAACAGTAATCACGTGGCGCCATCACCCAAGACTCATGGTGCTCTGGGTGTTGACTTTGGGAACATTGCAGATCTCTTTGTTCTTTTTCTCCCCTCCTCTGAGGATGGATGGCATCTGTTCTCTATCTGATGCCTTGTCTAGGATCACCGTTCTTCACCTTCTCAGCCCTGCCCTGTGCTGTGGAGGTAGATCCCCGTGCACTGCACTGCCTGGGCGCCCTCATGCCATAATGAAAGCTGATGGAGTCTGAGTTAGGCCCTAGAGCAGCCAGAGACCAGAGGGCAGGAGGAGAGAGGTCTCGGAGTATCTCACCCTCAGCTCCCTCCCTGCATCTCTGGCCCCTCTGCAAAGGCAGCTGCTGGCAGGTGGTCTGTCTTCCTTGGTTCCAGATCTCTCTGGGCTCTTGCGACATTATTTCGCAAACTATGCCTGTAGTGGTCCCAGGTATGGTGACAGTTTTCCACAGTTAGTATTTTCAACTGAACATCCAGGGTGAATTCTATTTCCTGCTGAGACTCTAACAGGCATATAAACCTATTAAAAATAATATACTAGATTATTTTCATTCTAAAAAAATCAAGTGGTGCAGCTACTTTGGAAAACAATGGCAGTTTCTTTTAAAATTAAATACAGAGTTAATATATGACACAGCCGTTTTACTTCTAGGTATTTACCAATGTGAGTTAAATTATGTGCCCACACAAAGACATATAAATAAATGTTCATAGCAGTTTTATTTTAATAACAAAAAACCCTGGAAAAACCCAAATATTGATCAACACATGAATGGATAAACAAACTTTAGGATAACCACATATTGAAATACTACTCAGCAATAAAAACAAACTGATTACTGATGCTGGCAACTGCAATCCATAATTAAAACATTATTCTGAGTGAAAGAAGGCATGCACAGAATACACACAGCATGGTTGTGTTAACCTGTAATAACAGAGAGCAGATCAGTGGTTGCCAAGGGCGGGCTGTGGCCTGGGGCTTAATTGTCAAAGGCCATGAGATAGTGCTGGGGTGACACAAAGTGTCCCTACCTTGACTGTGGCAGTAATTACACAGGTTAGTACACCTGTCAAAACTCACCAAACTGTGCTTCTAAAAGTGATATGTTTTCTTGTATTAAATTATACCTTATGAGTTGATGAAAGTTTATTTAATTTATTTTTTTAAATATTAAGGAAATACAGACTTATAAAAAGAAGAACAAAACCCTCGAGTTCTTGTAACCAGAGATAACCATCACCACTTTCAACATTTCATGTATTTCCTTTCAGTTTTTTTTTTCACTTAAATTTTCCATCCTCAACTGTCGTATTCAAATAAAAAAGAAAGCAAGTGGAAAGTCTCCATCATGAGGACATGTTTGCTGTGACTTTACTGTGTCTCAGGGCACCGAGGGTGATACTGAGAAGGCTTCGTCCTGTGTGCTCAAATGTGTCGGGAGGACACGAGAGTGTGTGGTGTGGTGAAGGGGGAATGTTGGAGAAGCAGGTGGGAGGGCGTGGTTGTTGGCTTCAAATCTGCACCAACCAGTCAGTCAATTAAATACTGAGATCCCGTTATGTGGGAGCATTAGGGACATGCTGGTGAACAGAACATATAGTTCTGCTGCTTAAATGGAATAAACGGCCTGGGAGTGAGAGCTATTATTGTTAGTAGTAATAACAACAACAAAAGCAATAGTTAATATTTATGATGAACCTACTTTGTGCCAGTTAGTGTCGTTAGGGTTGTTTTTTCTGTTAACATTTTAAATACGTCATTGCATTTAATCCCCCAGCAATTCTATGCGGAGAAAATCTTTTTTAAAATTTATTTTTTTAAATTTAAGTACAGTTGGTATATGATTTTAAAATTGGTTATGTTAGTTTCAGGTTACGGTATAGTGATTTGACACTTTTGTGCCTCACAGTGTGATTGCCACTAATTCTAGTAATCGTCTGTCTCCATGCAAACTTATCACAATATTATTAGCTATATCCCCTTCTCCTTTTACCCATCCCCTCACCTCTTCCTCTGGAAACCATCCCTTGCATCTCTGTTTCTATGAGTCTGTTTTTGTTTTGTTTTGTTTTTAGATTCTACATACACATGAAATCATATGGTATTTGTGTTTCTCTGCCTCACTTATCTCACTCAGCATGATGTTCTCCGGTTCCATCCATGTTGTTGCAAATGGCAAGGTTCTTTTTATTGCTGCATAGTATTCCGTTGTGTATATGTGCCACATCTTCTTTATTTATTCACCCATCGATGGACACCTTGGTTGCTTAATTGGGAACTCTTTTCATCCACATTTTATTATTGAAAAAAAAAATAAAGTGGCTTGGAGAGGTTAATGCAAATGGGAATGTACCTAGTCTACCTGGCCTGTTGGGTTAGGGAAGACTTTCTGAGGAAATGACATTTAATTTGAGATCTGAGGGATGACACGTGATTGGAAAACAAGATGCCAGCCTCAGAGAACACAGGCAGTGGCTGTTTTTTGTTTTTGTTTTTTTTTAAACTGAGGACAGTTGGCTGGTTTTGAGTGATAATTTGGAGTTGGCTTTGACAGTATTGGTGATTAGAAGTGACAGTGGTGGTGAGGGAGGAATCAGGTGGCTCTCCCAGAGGGAGTGATGCAGGCATACGCCGAGAGAGGAAACACCATAAGTGAAACAGAAGAACAAGGACTTGGTTCGGTTTGATGTTCAAGTGTGGGTGCTGACATACTAGCTGGCTTAATGGGTGCGGGGCTCAGGGGAGGTACAAATGTGGGAGTCCTCTACATGGACGGAGTTTGAAGTCTTGTGGATTGACAGGATGGCCTGGGAGAGTGTCCACAGGGTAGAGATCAGCACCTGGGACAGGGCCTTGAGAAATTCCAATAGGTGAGGGGTGGAGGGAATAGGAGGAGCCAGGGAGCCAGGGAGCCAGGAAAACGTTCCACAGAGGGAAGATCAGGGTGTTGTAGGGAGACTGACTTCTGTGCAGACTAAAGAACTTTTCTGATGTTCAGTTGTTCTTAAGAGGCGGAAAGCTCCTTGCCCTGAAGTGGGCAGTGAGAAGATTTGTGACTTTCTCTCAGGGAAGTGGTAGAAAGGACGCTTGCATCAGTACAGGGTGAGGTCAGAGTTTTTACATTGGTTAGGGTTGTTTGAATCTTTGTAAGTAACAGAAATTTAGTCTAGTTGTCTTAAAAAATCAATCGGAAGTGTATGGGATGCTGTTCGTGCCTCAGAAAATACAGGAACTAGAGTAGATCTTAGGTTGAGATGGCAGGAACTGATGGGCTTCCTTCACATGGTGACATCATTGATTCAAGAATCAAATTCACAGGAGATCTTGGATTACATGCCTACCTCTTTGCCAGGGGAGAGCTGTACACCTTGACTGGCAGCCCTACGAAGACTGCATATGATGGAGGAAGGCTGGTCTCCCAAAGGAGAATCAACATGCCAGGCACCAGAAGAAGGGGGAGTGGATCCTGGTCAGGCAATGCCAACAGATGCCCTCTGTAATCTCCATGGCCCTGTCTTTGATTAGGTGATCTTTGTAATATTCACATAGCAGACTGCCCTGCCCCTCCTTGCACAGTTGTAAGCATGCCACAGGACTAAGTTTTCTCTATTTGTTTTTTAGAATAAGTTGGGGACTGAGATTGACATGAATTTATCTCTAGGCTTCAAGCCACCTAGCTTCAGAGGAACAAGTTGGTAGATGTAACTCATTGTCCTGTCAAGAAAGGACTTGGCCTTGTGGTTATGTGGCTCTGCTTTCATGAGAAAGAGTAGCAACTGGGAGTACCAGATAGTGTAAACAACTCCCAACTTGCAACAGAAAAGTAGATGTGCCCATCTTACTGAACAGAAGTCCAAGGAAAAGGTGTCTGTGGATCAAGGCAACCTGTCAAACCTTCTATCTCCTGACCCTTTCTCTTACCTGAGCAGACTCCTAGGTGCAACTGTCTTCATCAAGGGCTGTGATGTTTAAAGGAATTAAGGAAGTGTGAATCACTGTATCCAAACTTTCCTCAGATTGAATTGAGTGCTGTTTTTTGTTGTTTTTTTTTTTTTTTTTACCAGAGCCCTATTTAAAAAAGGAAAGAGGTTCACTGCCCAGTCTCCAACTTCTCACCTTTGGTTTATTAGTCAGAAGTCTTTTGGTCTCAAGAAACGAAAACTCCATTCAAGTTGGTTTACTTAAACAGGGATTTGTTGATGTATATAGAAAAGTTGAGGGGGCCTAGTTGGGTCCAGGTGCTCATAGGTGGTCATCAGACTTCTCTTGACTCTACTTTCCTCTCTGTTGCCATCATTCTCAGAAGAGCTTTTCCTTTGTGTTAATAGAGATGGCAGATATAGACTCATGTCCCTACCAGCTTAGCAATACCACTGGGAATTAAGGCCTCTTTCCTGATAATTTTAGCAAAAGTCCTGAAGCTGATTCTCATGGGGAGGCTTGAATCACATGCCCATCCCTGAATTCAAACTGTGGCCTGAGTCTTATGTCAGCGGAGCCAGGAGGCAAGGGCAGTCTCAGCTGGCTCACAGGAACCGGGGCTCAGAGAGGGAGGTCCCCAAAGGAGAACCACAAATGACAGATGCTGGTCAGGCAGAATCAAGGGGTATCCATGACACTTGGTTTTGGGACCAGGTCTTCTTGTCCCAAAGTGGTCCAAATACTCTGGGTCTGGAAATGGCTGGATATGGCTGGTGAATGAGGACATATTGGTATTTCCTCTTATGCTGTGTCATTATGTCATGCTGCTCCCACCTTCAGGGTCTGATCAAAAGGGGGAGGCCAGAGGGTCAGTAACAGGCTCCACATGCTATCCAAATGAGCTGGATGTTCCCAGCAGCTGCCCTGCCCAGGGTTGAAATAGCAGAAGGTGGTGGTGGGTGGTGGCGTTTTTCTCAGGGATTTATTTATATATGAGGACTTTTTCACCTCTTGTCGGTTCCACTGCTTTATCTTTCTTAATTAAATAAATTTGGGAACATTATAAAAAAAATATTCCCTTCCTGTGGTTGCTGACCCCTCAAGGTTATTGCTTTTGCTTCTGAGTTCCCTCCGTGGAGCTTGGTTGTTGATAAACAAGTGAAGTTTGCTGTCTCTCTCCTCTCCTACAGGAGGAAATGAGCATTCTCAGAACTCTAAGAAGTCCCTGTAAGACTGCATGATCAGAAGGTAGCCTGTTCATGCAGCAAAATGAGATGAAGCTGTGGAAACATAGGGGCTTGTTCTCTACATGTGAGATGGAACGGTTCCCTGATGTGTTAGTCTGGGGAAAAGCATGGGTGGGGTATGCAGATTAGCAATGCTCTTTAACATTTGATCACCTGGAGAGCTTTTAAAAGTACCTGACCTCAGCCTCCCCCTCACCCAAATGAATCAGAGTCTGTGGAGGTGGGATCCAAGCATTCATTTGTTTTAAAAACTCAAGGTGACTCAGTGTGCAGCCAGGGCTGAGAACCAATGGTGTCGAATTGTATCATGTGGGACGTAGGTAAAAACCAAAAAGAGAACGTTCCTCTCCATGCGTATAAGTATAGATTCACACATGTGCTGACATATAGGTAGAGACTACCTTTAGAAGGATCCACAAGAAACTGGAGGGAATAGTTTCCTCCAATAATGGAGCAGAGCAATGATTCTCAACTGCATACTCATATGAGTTGATCAAATTTTAAATCACAAGCATGGTTCACTGTTTTAAAAAGAAATTCTCACTGCACACCCAAAGCCAGCCACTCAGGGCTGTGACAGGAGCTTTTTGAGCTCACACAGCTTGACCTTTCTCTCAACTCTGCCATGGTGAGTGATTTCTGAGTGTGGGGTGACAAAACAGTCTAGTCATTCATTCATTCATATTTTTATCAAGAATTAAATATGAGTCAGGCACACACCAGGCACATCAATCTGGTCTCGTCCTCATAACCATATGTGAAATAGGTGGTACTATTCCCATTCTGTGGTTGGGGATATTTTAGCTCAGAGATTATATGTAACCAAGATGGGAGTGTGTGAGTCAGGATGTCCAGCTAAAACCGAGCTGCTAAACTGGTGGGGCTCAGATGTCTTTGGATGGCCTGCATAGAACTTTAAAAAAAAGTCCTGTCTGGCAGCAGTGGACCAGTGACCCCAGGGTTACAGTTGGAGGGAACTGAGTGTCCCTGGGACAGGCAGGTGCTGCAGTTCAGACCAGCTGCCACCCTTCCTGGCTGTATCACACCAGGCTTGTGCCACTTAGTCACAGGCCCAGACCTCTGTAGGCATTTGAGTTTGCAACCCCTGCATTAAGGTAGGTAGGACGAGTCAACCATTATCTATCCTATGGGTTACGGAGTTGAATTAGCCTATTAAATGTGCTATTTCTATTCCAATCTGGCCTCCAGTCTGCTCATAGGAGAACTGAACTCCTCTGCCTTAAATTTCCTTTGTGGTCTGCATGTGATAGGTAGTTGGCCTTGATATGTTTGTGAGCAAATTCACACACTAGGGAATGAGTAACATAGAGTATAGAAAGGGACAGCCGCCCAGCCTGGCAGGAGTGTGGGGCTGTGGAGCAAAAGATGAGACTGTAGTGGGGCGGTGGTCATACTGTGGTTCAGTGCTGGCCACAAAGTTTGAACTACACGGTCTGGTACAAATAACGCCCCTTCTTTATTACAAACTCTTTTACTATAAAATCATAAGCATGTGATTCTGTCACATAACAATATCACGTTCAAGCACACCATACGACACTTTAGGTGAAATGCTCAAATTAAAACTATAAATTATTACACCCATACTATTACCCTGCCAACCACACTCAAGCAGGCCTTACTCCTGGACCCTGTATATTCTCTAGGCAGAGCTGTCCAGTGGCCTTCCTATGATGAGTGTTCAAAATAGTAGTTTCTAGTTGCATGTGGCTAGTAAGCACTTGCAGTGTAACTAGTGTTAATGAGGAACTGAATTTTATTTAATTAACTTGAATTGCCATAGTCCCATGTGGCTAGTGGCTACTACATGGGAAAGTGCAGCTTTAGGCAACGGGTAGCCAGTGAGTATGTTGGAAGCAGTATCAAAGCTGAGTTTCCAGAGGATGATCTTTCCAGGAGTGTGTAGGCTGCATGGGGTGGAGGGAAGGAGGTAGAAATAATATGGACAAAACTTAGCATCCATTAGGCACTTGCTGTGTCCATACACTGTGCTAAGATTAACCCATTTAGTCCTCATAACAACTCTATGAAAAAAGTCCTGCTATTATTTCTATTTCACAGGCTAGGAAATGTAGACACAACAAGGTCAATGGACTTATTCAAGGTCACGGAGTTAATAAATAGTGGTGCCTGTGTGGAATCCAGGCAGCTTGGCTGCAGAGCTTGTGCCATGAACCCTCTATTCTGGATGGAAGTTACATGAGCCTCACTGAGATCTGACTTTGTGCCTGCTGCGGTATGTTCATACATGACATAGATTTCATAACAAGCATGGGACATTGGTGGACTTATATTCCTTGTGGTTATGGAAACTTTGGTTCATGGAAATGAGCTCTCCAGGCAAACATATCACTTTTTAGGGAGGACAGTTATTGCAAAATTCTGCATCTGAGTTGCTGAGGGCAGTCAGGGTGGATTCAGTGGGGAAGGCACAGAGGAGATGGGATGAAAGATGTTGCAGAGGATGAATCAGTGAGATTTTAGCAACTGACTGGATGGCGGGGGTGAGGAAGGCGGGGGAGGATTTCTTCTGGAACAGCGAGCTGAATGACAAACATAAATGCAACTACATTGTGAAAGTTGAGAGCTCTAAGGGAAGACAAATCTGGTTTCTAACATGAATGTTGCCGCTGAGTAGCTGGATGCCTTTGGGCATATCACTTCTCTGTGAGCATCAGCATCCCTGTCAATACAAAGAGGATCCTATCATCCTATCACCTTCCTCCCATGGCCATGATGTGGCGCAGGTGAAACGGTTGTGAAGGTCCTTTGCAGATGCAAGTAGCATGGCCATGTGAGTCAGTCTGAATGCCAGTCAGGCCAGGTGTTGGGTGGAAATGGTGACTAGGCCTTTCTGCCTTTGATCATGGAGATGGTTCAGCGAAGCATTTGAGGAAGCATTACCTCATCTTGGAACAGTAGGCAGAATTTCATGCCAGTAGTCAGCTTTGACCTGGGAGAGAAAAGGAATTCTCCTCAGATATTGCAAAGCAAAATTGCATCCTGGTGGCTCCAACTCAAATGTTTCTGCTGGCAAGCACTTTGCATGTGATGTCTCATTTGAGCTTCACAACAACCTTTTTTAAAAATTATTTTATTGTTGTTCAAGTACTGTTGTCCGCATTTACCCCCCACTACTCCCCCCCACCCCAGCATCCCCACCTCCCTCCCTGCTTCCACCCCCCTTGGTTTTGTCTATGTGTCCTTTATAGTTGCTCCTGTAAACCCTTCCCCTCCATTATCCCCTCCCACCTCCCCTCTAGTTACTGTCAGATTGTTCTTAATTTCAATGTCTAGTTATATTTTGCTTGCTTGTTTGTTTTGTTGATTAGGTTCTACTTATAGGTGCGATCATATGGTATTTGTCCCTCACTGCCTGTCTTATTTCACTTAGCATACTGTTCTCCAGTTCCATCCATGCTGACGCAAAGCGTAGGAGCTCCTTTCTTTCTGCTGTGTAGTATTCCATTGTGTAAATGTACCATAGGTTTTTGATCCATTTATTTACTGATGGGCACTTAGGTTGCTTCCAGCACTTGGCTATTGTAAATTGTGCTGCTATGAGCACTGGGGTGTATAGGTTCCTTTGGATTGGTGTTTCAGGGTTCTTAGGATATAATCACAGCAATGAAATTGCCAGGTTCGAAGGCAGTTCCATTTTCAGTTTTCTGAGGAAATTCCATACTGTTTTCCACAGTGGCTGCACCAGTCTGCATTCCCACCAACAGTGCACTAGGGTTCCCTTTTCTCCATATCCTCTCCAACACTTGTTGTTTGTTACTTTGTTTATGAGGGCCATTCTGAGTGGTGTGCAGTGGTATCCAATAGTGGTTTTAATTTGCATCTCTCTGATGTCTAGTGATGCTGAGCATCTTTTCATAAGGCTCTGGGCCCTCTGTATGTCCTCCTAGGAGAAGTGTCTGTTTAAGTCTTTTGCCCGTTTTTTAATTGGGTTGTTCGTCTTCCTGGAGTGGACTTGTGTAAGTTCTGTATATATTTTGGAGATCAAATCTTTGTCCGAGGTATCATTGGCAAATACGATTTCTCATATAATTGGTTCTCTTTTTGTTTTAATGCTGTTTTCTTTAGCCATGCAGAAGCTTTTTAATTTGATGAGGTCCCATTTGTTTATTCTTTCCTTTATGTCCCTTGCTCCAGGGGACATATCAGTGAAAATATTGCTGCATGGAATGTCTGAGATTTTCCTACCTATGTTTTCCTCTAGGACTTTTATGGTGTCACAACTTACATAAAAGTCTTTTTTCCACCTTGAATTTATTTTTGCGTATGGTGTAAGTTGGTGGTCGAGTTTCATTTTTTGCATGTAGCTGTTCATGTCTCACAACACCATTTATTGAAGAGGCTACTTTTACTCCATTTTATGCTTCTTCCCCCTTTGTCAAATATTAATTGACCATAGAGACCTGAGTTTATTTCTGGGCTCTCTATTCTGTTCCACTGGTCTATCTGTCTGTTTTTATGCCAGTACCAGGCTGTTCACAACAACCTTTTAAGGGTAGGTACCATTGTCATTCTCACTTCGGAAAAGGAAACAGAGTCAGAGAGGCATAGTAATTGGGCTAACGTTCTTCAGTTTAGAGGTGGTAAAATGAAGGTTCAGACCGAAGTCCATCTGATCTCGAAGGCCTGGCCTGTAACTCTTGCAGATGAGAACTGTCTGTCCTATAGCCTGAGATTGACAAGAGCTGAGGAAAGTGCTGAGGGCCCTTCTCTTTGCCCTCCCACCATAGATGCCTGGGACTAGCGCTGGAAATTGTCTCAGGCTGTGGATTAGGGGCAAAGATTGTTTCCCAAAGATGTCAGTTTTCCACTAACACCCAGGGAGAATAGGGTAGAAGGGGTGGGTCAACTCCAAAAACAACAACAAAAGTATTTTGATGACTTGATTTAGTCCTCTTTGGAATGCCATAGATACATATAGTCACTGGTTGGTAATTTGGGGGTGGGGTGCACTGTGAAGCAGAGTTGAGGTCCCAGTCTTTTAGGGGCAGATACTCTAGAGAGATACCCTGAACTTGTGACTCTAGTTTTCTACTTCTGGGGTCAACCAAGTATTTCTGATCCTTGGCTGGTATATTAGTTTTCTATGGTTGCTGTAACAGATGACCATAGACTGAGTGGCTTCAAATGATACAGATTAATGATCTTACAGTTCTGGAGGTCAGAATCTGAAAATGGGTCTTACAGGGCTAAAATCAAGGTGTCAGCAGGGCTGCATTCCTCTTGGAGGTTCTAGGGGACAATCTATTCCCTGCCTTTCTAGCAATGAAAGTCCACTGACATTCCTTTCCAGCAATGACAGCTCTTCAGCCCCTGCCTCACACCTCCTTCTCACTCTGACCCTCCTGCCTCCTGCTGATAAGGGCCCACCAGGACAGTTCAGGATAACCCCCGTCTCATGGTCGTTAATTGAATTGCTCCTGCAAAGTCCATTTAGCCATACAAGGTACTGAAATCACAAGTTCCAGAGATTAGGGTGTGGACATCTCTGGTGGGGGTTGGAAAAAGGCGCAATTTTACCTTATAAGGTGGCCTCTAATCTTCCTGTATCTCATTCTCTGCCTGGAGCTGAGTAGCAGTTTCTCTGTTTAAACAAATCATGCATGCATTCTCCTACCTGAGCCTCAGGCATTTGAGTTTGGGACTCCACTGTGTAGTCCAAATAAAGCATGGCTGGTGGCTGGATTCAGAGGGCTGCACGCTGCAAGCTTTCAGCCTCCACAGAGCAAGGAGGTATTGAATAAACCGGGAAACATCCAGGAATTCTTGACTCTTACCAGGTACCTGTTTGTGAGTACAACCTAGTACATGTTTCAGCAGCTCAGTAAATGTTGCCTGTTATTTAAGAAAAACTGGTCTTACCCTGAATATGCCAAACAGAAATGAGGGGGTGTTTATTTGTATCACAAAAGGGTTTAGTTTGTTTCTTTAAATAGCCAGCCAGCCCTACTACTTTTCTTTAAAGTGTTTTAGTAAATGGGAAGTTTGATTCACACAACTTTTCAGAGACATATTGTGTACAAAGGGCTCACTGATTTTTCCAAAGTCTGCTCCCAGCCTCTCTGCAGAGTATGCTGCAGTGTAGTCAAGTCCCTTCCTTGGTGTATTGACCCACCTTGGTGGGGATGAAGGGTTCTGTTCTGTGGCTAATGGGGAGTACCTAAAGACAATTTGTCACTAGTTTGTGTGCTGCTAGCCCTGGCCATGGTGGGGAAAGATGGACAACCATCCAGGAGATACATCTACCATGAAGTAGGGTGGGCTTTCTTCCTTTTCTTTGGCTGATGATATTCATTTGTTTGTTCATTCATTCACCAAACATTTATTTACAACATAGCAGTTATGTGCTAAGAGTTGTGGTAGACACTGTTACGGAAAATTCACTCACACGCGGTAGAGATGGTGGAGCACGACCCTTTATTATGCGCGCGGGCTCAGAGGAGAGATTCCAAATTCTGAGCAACGAACAAAGGAAAGGGACTGGCTTATATATGTTCAGGCAGTGGCGGGAAACTATGTGGCAGAAGCTGATTACATGAGCCAGGAGCGGAAGTTAGGTCTAGCTACCTTATTTGGGAGACAAAGAACAAGGCACATGGGCTTGGAATGAAGGTTCAAAGTTCCCTGGAAATGCAGAGGGGCGTATATTACTTGAGATGAGCAAACAGAGCCGTCTCCAGACAGCAGTTCCTATATCTGCATTCCTGGATAACAACCTAGTGGGGAGGAGGCTACTCTTCCTGCCAGACACAAGACTGCAAAGTGCTAAGTGACTGGTTAGGCATTACAGGATACAAAGAAACTAACATTTGGCCAGGGGTCACAGCATGCCCTGGGCTTGTTCCTATTACAATGCTTCTATAAAACTTATAATATTCCTAGTAAAAACTCATAACAACACCAGTTAACTAGAGAGGAGCCCCCTTCCCTCCTTCAGAGTAAGTAAGAGGGAATAAGAGCATAACTGATATTGTGAAGAAAGGTTTTTAGACTAAAGCAACTACTTATAAATGAGGGTAGGGTCAGATGGTGAGAAACAACTTTCCTAAATAGTTCTGTGTTGATGAAGAACTTAAAATCATAATAGACCACTTAGAAACTTAAAACAGGAATTCACAACCTAACCAATAAATGATACAAGTAATGCAAATAGAAGAAGGAGGACAGGCGGAGGAGGGCAAATGGGGAAATACTGGGACAACTGTAATAGAATAACAGTAAAATATTTTTTAAAGTAAGGAGGACAAATAAAATTAGTAGGAGAAATAAAACTAAAATATCAATTAATAAAGTAGGAAAAAACAGTAACATTGATATATAAGTATGTATTTATGTGTAGATGTATATATTTTGGCCTGTCCAGAAAATGCCCAGCCGTGTAATATGAAAAATAGAGACATTTATTGAGGAAGATACAAGATACAAGAAACATTGTACACAGGACAATGACCCGTCCGTCCCCTTCAAAGTAGGCACCTTGGGACCTCACACAGTTCTCCCAGCGTCTCTTTTCCTGTTTAAAACACTTCAAAATCCTTTGTTGGAATTGCAATCAGCTGCCCCATCTTATTTTCCTGAATCTCATCAATGGTCTGAAATCTCTTCACTTTCAAAGGTGATACTAGTTTTGGGAAAAGCCAGAAGTTGCAGGGCACCAAATCTGGGCTGTAGGGGAACTGAGTCACCTGGGTGATTTGATGTTTCACCAAAAAACTCTGCATGAGACTTGATGCATGAGCAGGCATGTGATCATGATGAAGCTGCCAACCACCAGTTGCCCATAGCTGCAGCCTTCTGAATCATTCTAATTTTCCACAGAGGAATGTTCAAGTTTAACACAAAATTTGATGCAGATTCATTGCTCTATTTGCTCATTTTGAATGTGATGGCCACACAGCACACATGCTCACTCAACAATGTCTACCACCCCCTCTGACTTGTACAGTGAAGTCATCATTGTTCATGCATGCACATTCCAGTCTCATTCATATATATGATATATATAAATATATGTAAATATAAATACACACACACAATGATTGGCTTCTTTAAAATGATAGGATAATAGACAACAAAGAAGACAAACCTCTGGAAGAGACTAACAATACAACAGAGGACACTATAGATGATTTCCAAGGAAAAATATAAATTCTAAAATTTAGTTGAAGAAGATCGTGAGGAACAAGTGGAGCTGTTGAAGGCTCAGAACTGGACTGGACTGTCTGCTATAGTCTCTTTCATTCCACGTTGTTCAGAACATTCTAGATGTAAAAATATGATGAGAAAAAACAGGCATACTTATCAGAATGGAAAAAAGAAAAATATTATTTGGAATAATATGATACTCTACCTGGAAAACTCAAGGGAAACCAAAAACCTACAAAAACTATTATGAGTTTAAAAAATACTTACAAAATAAGTATACAACGCTGCAAACTCATTGCTTTTCTATTTTAAACATTAATCACTTGAAAACAAAGTGGAAAAAATGTTAAAATCACAATAGCATAAAAAGTAGGATACCTAAGTGAGAAATGTATAGCACCTATTGAGCAATTAAAGACTATATTAGGAGACATAAAGTAAGATTTTAACGAGGAGACCTCCTATAATTGATAGAAAGACTTGTCAAGCCCTGGCTGGTGTGGCTCAGTGGATTGAACCCCAGCCTGCGAACCAAGGGGTCATTAGTTTGATTCCTGGTCAGGGCACATGCCTGGGTTCCCCAGTGTGGGGCATGAGAGGTAACCACACATTGATGTTTCCCTCCCTCTCTTTTTCTTTCCCTTCCCCTCTCTCTAAAAATAAATAAATAAAATCTCTCTCTCTCAAAAAAGAGAAAGATTTGTTGTAAAAGTGTCAGTTATCTTGAATTTAATTTCTAAATTTAAGACAATTTCATTGAAAGTTTCAATTAATTTTTGGGTGGGGTGATTGACTAAATGTATTTTCAGTAAAAATTCCATTGGTATTTTTAAAACTTTGATCAGCTGATTCCAAAGTTCACTTGGAACAATAAACATGCTGCAATCATCAAGAAAATGTTGAAAATAAGGATAATGGGAGTAGGAGGTGGACTTGCCCTGCCAAGACCAATATGTTATAAAGCTGCTATAATTTAAACTTATATTGCTGTATTATAAGAAAAATCAGTGGAACAGAACAGAAGGCACAGAGACAGACTCCAGTGTGTATGATTATTTAGCATATAATAAAATGGCTTTTCAAGTCAGTAGGGAAGGAATGAATTATTCAATGAAAGATGCTGGGACAAACTGATTACCTATTTGGAAAAAAATGGCAAATTAGACTCCTATACTATATTAGATACTAAGAAATCACAGAGGATTAAAGAGTTTAAAATGTAAGTGCTGCCATATAAAAGTAAAAAAAATGAAGAATAATATTTATATGAAATTAAGGCACATGGGGGCTCTTTTGAATTGTAGTTGGATTAAGTTTTCTTTGTCCAATTTTATCTTTTAGTGGTCTGCAAGTTATACATAATCTTTCTATTCTTAATTGTTAACACATATTTAGACTTATAATGTCCTATGTACATGTTGTTAATATCTGCAATCTCTTGGAGAATAAGACAAGACTCAGCATATTTCAGTTTTATAGCCTCTCCCACCCCCATTTCTTATGACTGAGGTTACCCCTCCCCTCTCCCTGTATCTTTTTGTTCTCCTACCACTATTTTGTCACTTCTTTTATTAACTTTTTGATTTTTTTGCAGGGTCTATATACTCTAATACTTCCTAGGTAGGAAGTAAAATCTCTAAGTTCTTGTATTCTGTAAATGTCTTTATTTTATACTTTTACTTGATGGGCTTTGTATGAGGTTTTAGGGTCAAAAAGAATTTTTCTGAACTTTTGAAGATATTGTTCTATCCTGTCCTAGAATTCAAAATTGCCGAGGGGAAAAATATGTTAAAGTTATTTTTCCCCTTATTGGTAACCTTTCCCCTTCCATCTTCCTGTCCCTGCTAGACATTTTAGAATAATAATGTCTGATCCTTAGTGTTCTTACTGTGTGCCTCTTTTTCATTCACACCTACTGACACTTGATAGTGTATTTCAGTTTAATGACTCAAATTCTTCTTAATCCTTAGGGAATTTTCTTCCATTTTATTTTATTACACCCTGTTACCATTCTCTCTGCTTTTTCCGGAACATCCTTTTAGATGGATATTAGACTTTCTGGATCTATCCTAATACATGTTTTATATCATTTTCTTTATTTTTTCTTGTACTTTTTAAAAAGTATATTTTATTGATTATGCTATTATAGTTTTCCCAATTTTCCCCCCTTTATCTCCCCTCCACCCTGCTCCCCCAACCCTCCAGCATTTCCCCCACTTCGTTCATGTCCATGGGTTGTGCATATAAGTTCTTTGAGTTCTCTGTTTCCTATAACATTTTTTACCTCCATCTATTTAATGCCTACCAATTATGCTGCTTCTTCCCTGTACCTTTCCCCCATTCCTCCCCCTCCCCACTGAAAACTCTCCATGTGATGTCCATTTCTCTGATGCTGTTCCTGTTGTTTGCTTAGTTTTTGTTTTTGTTGTTTTTCTTTTTTTAGGTTCATTTGTTGATAGTCTGTTGTCATTTAACTGTTCATAGTTTTTGATCTTCAATTTCTTAGATAAGTCCCTTTAACGTTTCATAAAATAATGGCTTGGTGATGCTGAGCTCCTTTAACTTGACCTTATCTGGGAAGCACTTTATCTGCCCTTCTGTTCCAAATGAAAGCTTTGCTGGATAGAGTAATCTTGGATGTAGGTCCTTGCCTTTCATGACTTCGAATATTTCTTTCCAGCCCCTTCTTGCATGCAAGGTTTCTTTAGAGAAATCAGCTGACAGTCTTATGGGAATTCCTTTGTAGGTAACTCTCTCCTTTCCTTGTGCCGCTTTTAAGATTTTCTCTTTATCTTTAATTTTGGGTAACTTAATGATGATGTGCCTTGGTGTGTTCCTCTTTGGGTCCAACTTCTTTGGGACTCTCTGGGCTTCCTGGAGTTCCTGGAAGTCTATATCCTTTGCCGGATTAGGGAAATTTTCCTTCATTATTTGTTCAAATAGGTTTTCAATTTCTTGTTCTTGGTCTTCTCCTTCTGGCACCCCTATAATTCAGATATTGGAAAGTTTAAAGTTGTCCCAGAGGTTCCTAAGACTTGTCATTTTTTTTTGAATTCTTGTTTTTTCATTTTGTTCCGGTTGGATGATTATTTCTTTCTTTTGTTACAAATCGTTGATTTGAGTCCTGGTTTCCTTCTTGCCACTGTTGGTTCCATGATTATTTTGCTTTATTTCACTTTGGGTAGCATTCATTTGTTCTTTCATTTTGTGACCAAGCTCAATCAGTTCTGTGAGCATTTTGATGACCAGGGCTTTGAACTCTCCATCAGATACATCGGCTATCTCCTCATTGCTTAGCTCTCTTTCTGGAGTTTTGCTCTGTTCTTTCATTTGGGCCCTATTTCTTTGTCTTGGTGCACCTGTTAAGTTGTAAGGGGGTGGGGCCTTAGGAATTCGCCAGGGCAGGGCAACCCTCCTTGCTACACCTAGGCGCTGTCTGTGGGGGAGGGACCTGAGAGGGAACAGTGCAGCTCGCCTGCTCGACTCTAGCTCCACTTTCCAAGAAACCCTCATGTGAGACTGGGAGTTTCTCCCACTGGGGCAACCCCTGCTGTAGTCCGCACTCAGCTTGGAGTCTCAGTTTCCCGTTCAGGCAGCCCCGCCTATGAGGTCTGCTGCCTTTCAGCGGGTTCTCTCAGTCAGCCACACCCGCATGGTCTGCCGCTTTGCGGAGGGTTCTCTCCATCAGCCTCTCTTACTGGTCTGGTCGGTCTGGTTGACTATTTCTTTAATTCCTTGGTTGTTGGGGTTACATGCAGTTTGATTTTATGGCAGTTGGGGTTGTTTATTGATTTTACGTTGGCTGTTATCCTCCTTTTGGTTGTGCGAGGAAGCGAAGGGTTTCTACCTACGTCTCCATCTTGGCTGGAACTATTTTTTCTTGTACTTTTTGCAGAATTTTGGAAAAATCCCTCAATTCAGATCTCCAGTTTGCTAAGTTCCTCTTTAGATGTGTTCATTCTGTTATCAGCTCCACTATTGAGTTTCCAATTCTGGAAATCATGATTTTCATTCCCTGATCTGTTTTTCTTTGTATTGTTTCAAAGTAGGCATATTGAAACCGGGCTTATTTTTCTGATTACAACACATATACCGGTTGTAAAGATTTCAAACTGTAAAAAAATGAAAGTTTGAAAGTAAAAATAATCTGCAATTCCACTGCCTAGAGCTAATATTCACTGGCCTTTGTTGACCAATGCTCATACATTCCCTCAGCATTCACAGAGGGACAGACAGACAGACAGACAGACAGACACACACACACACACACACACACACACACACACTATTTGTTACTAACGTCTTTATACAAAGCATATATTACCTATAAAATACAACAAATATTAAAGTATAAAAGGGATAAAGTAAAAGAGAAAAGAAATTAGCCCCTTTGGAATAATTCTTGGTTCCTAACCATAAAGGTTTTAAAATTTTTATATTATGGAAAATTTCAAGCATATAGAAACGTACACAGATTAATATCATGAGTCTTTATTTATCTGCTGTCCAGGTTCCATAATGATCAGTCATGACTTATGTTTTTCTGTCTGTAATCCTCCCCTTTCTGTCCCCTTTTTGTAAATTATATTATTCATAAAGATTTCAGCCACATATTCAAAGATAAGGATTCTTTAATAAAAATAACCACAATGCCATTATCATACCCCAAATTATAATTCCCTAATATCAATAATAATAATCCTTTCATATCATCAGAGTGAGTTATAACTATTTTCCTGACATCGTCTCACAATTTTTTTGAACCGGTTGTTGATTGTAATTAGGATCCAAATAAAGTTCACATAATTGCATTTAGTTAATTTGTTTCTTAAATCTCTTTAAATATATAAGTTTCTCCTCTGACACTACTTTTTTCTTGCTGTTTTTGAATTTTATATCTTTTTTTATGTTTTTTTTTAATTACTTTATTGTTGTTCAATTACAGTTATTTGCATCCTCTCCCTCCCCTCCCCCTCCCCCCAACTCCCCCCCAGCCTCCCACCTCCCCCTTAGCTCCCTCCATGTGTCCTCTACCGTGATTCCTGAAAACGCCTCTCCCCATTGTCCCCTCCCCACTCCCCCACGGCCATTGATAGACTGTTCTTAATTTCAATGTCTCGGTCCATGCCCTGCTTGCTTTCTGTCTCTGTTGTTCACGATCCAGTTAAAGGTGAGATCATATGGTATTTGTCCCTCACCGCCTGGCTTACTTCACTTAGCATAATGCTCTCCAG
>PVJI01018560.1:0-33090 GCA_004026765.1 Micronycteris hirsuta | reverse complement strand
GGGGGGAAGTGGGGCAACTGTAACAGCATAATCAATAAAATATAGTTTAAAAAAAAGATTGTAGACTTAAGTGTAAAATGCAAAACTATAAAATTCCTAAAAATAACATAGGAAAATATCTAGATAACTTTGGGTATGACAATAACTTTTTATTTATTATTATTATTATTATCCTCACCAGAGGACTTTTTTTTTTATTGCTTTTAGAGACAGGAAGGGAGAGAGTAGAGGAGAAAGAGAAACATTGATTCAAGAAAGAAGCATCAATCAATTGTCTCCCACACACTCCTGGTCCCGGGATCACACGTGCCCAGACCAGGAATCATAGGCTCTGGGACCAAGGATTGTACATGCCTGGACCAGGGTCCAAAACTGCAACCTAAGCATGTGCCCTGACCAGGGATTGAACCCATAACAATTGGTTTATGGGACAATACTCCAGGGTGACAGTAACTTTTTAGATTCCACACCAAGGAAACCATAAAAGAAATAATTAATACTTTGGATTTCATTAAAATTTAGAACTTCTGTTATGTGTAACACACTATCAAGAGAATGAGAATACAAGCCACAGACTGGAAGAAAAAGTTGGGAAAGACATATCTGATAAAAGAATGTTATCCAAAAAAATATAAAGAACTCTTAAATTTAACAATAAGAAGACAGACAACTCAATTAAAAATTTATAAAAAGAGCCCTGGCTGGTGTAGCTCAGTGGACTGAGCACGGGCTACAAACCAAAGGGTCGCCAGTTCGACTCCCAGTCAGGGCACATGCCTGGGTTGCGGGCCAGGTCCCCAGTGGGGGCCACGTGAGAGGCAACCACACATTGATGTTTCTCTCCCTCTCTTTCTCCCTTCCTTCCCTTCTGTCTAAAAACAAATAAATAAAATCTTTAAAAAATAAATTTAAAAAAATTTATAAAAAGACCTGAACACACACCTCACCAAAGAAGATATACAGATGACGCCCTGGCTGGTGTAGCTCAGTGGATTGAGTGCGGGCTGGGAACCAAGCGGCCCCAGTTCGATTCCCAGTCAGGGCACATGCCTGGGTTGCGGGCCAGGTCCCCAGTGAGGACCATGTGAGAGGCAACCACACATTACTGTTTCTCTCCTCTCTTTCTCCCTCCCTTCCCTTCTCTCTAAAAATAAATAAAAATAAAATCTTTAAAAAAAAAAAAGAAGATATACAGATGGCAAATAAGCAAATGAAAAGGTGCTTCACATCCTATGTCATCAGGGAATTGCAAATTAAAACAATGAGATACCACTACACACCTATTAGAATGGCCGCAGTCCAGAACAGTGACACCACCGAATGCCAGTGTGGAACAGCGGGAGTTCTTATTCATTGCCAGTGTGGATGCAAAACAGCGCAAACATTTTGGAAGACAGTTGGACAGGTTCTTACAAAACTAAACATACTCTTACCATACAATACGGCAATTGCACTTTTGGGTATTTACTCAGGTGAATTGCCAATTTCTGTACACAGCCTTGGCCAGGTAGCTCAGTTGGTTGGAGCATTGTCATGATATGCCAAGGTTGCGGGTTTGATCCCTGGTCAGGGCACATGCAGGAATCAACCAATGAGTGCATGGATAAGTGGAATAACAAATCAATGTTTTTCTCTCTCTCTCTCAAAAATCAATCAATAAAAACAATCTGTGTATAGATAAACCTGCACATGAATGTTTATTGGAGCTTAACTCATAATTACCAAAATCTGTGAAGTAAACAAGATGTCCTTCAGTAGGTGCATGGATAAATAAACTGCGGGGCATCCAGACAATGGAATATTCCATAAAAAGGAACGACCCATCAAGCCATGAAAAGACATGAGGAACTGTAAGTGCATGTGACTAAGTGAAAGAGGCCAAACGGAAAAGGCTACACACTGTATGGTTCCCACTACACGATATTGCAGAAAAGGCCAAACTAGGGAAGTGATTTTAAAAAATTAGTGTTTGCCTGGAGTTGGAGGGAGGAAGGGATGATGAGACAGATTACAGAATATTTAGGGGAGTGAATCTGTTCCGTATGATACTATTAATAGTAAACACCTGTCATTATACACTTATGAGCATTTGTAGAATGTTCAACACCGAGAGTGAACACAAGTATAAACTGCGGACTTAGGCTGATAGTGATGTGTCGGTGTGGGCTCATCGATTATAATGAATGTACCTCTCTGGTGTGGAATGGGTAGAGGAGGCTGTGCACGTGTGAGAACAGGGGTTCTGTGGGAACTCTTTGTACTTTATGCTCAATTTTTCTGCGAACCTAACACTGCTGTAAAAAAGAAAGTCTGTTTGATAGAAAAAACACCATGTAGTTTTCAGAACGCCAGCCCAGCATCACAGCAGGTATAGAACAGCGGACTTGAAGATGAAAGACACAGTTGTAATCACGCAGAAACCTTATTTCCTTTAATCTGGCCTTTTATTTTTATTTTTTCCCTTTGATTCAAACTGGCCTCACCTAGCACCCCGACTCACTCACCTTGCTTTCCCTTGCTTAAATATTAAGCCCTCAGGACAATAAGGTTCTGGTCAGCCCTTAGTAGTCTTAGAAACAAGGGTCTGGGTCTATTGACTATTGAGACAGAGTGTCCTTTTTCTGTTTTTGCAAAAAATACTTTATTGAAAAATTTTTAACATTTTGTTTATTTATTTTTAAAGAGAGCAGAAAGGAGGGAGAAATAGAGGGAGAGAAACATCGATTGGGTGCCTCTTGCACACCCCCAACTGGGGACCTGGACCGCAACCCAGGCCTGTGCCCTGACCAGGAATCTAACAAATCGGTGACCTTTTAGTTTGCAGGTTGACACTCAATCCACTGAGCCATGCCAGCCAGGGTGAAACAAAGTTTTCAAACTAAACATAATATCTTAGCCTCAGTTGTGTGTTAGCTCTAGACCCAGGAAAGTGGAACAATCCCACAGAATAAATCCTTGTGAAATTGTGACTGAAAAAACGGAGGTTCAGCTGCCTGCTGCAACATAAGCCAAACCCGCAAGGCAGGTGCTGGTGCAAAAGAAAAGAGGTTTTATTCAAGTGCCATGTAACTTGGGAGAATGGTGGCCTCCCACCTCAAAGACTATCTCCTATTTCTGCTCAAGCCCCATTCTTACAGGGATGTGGAGGGGAGGGAGGTTTTTTTGTAACCAATTACCTTGCTAGTTTTTGGTGTGCTCAGGGCCCTATCCATTCATCTTTCTAGCGTTTGGCTTCCTCAGCATAGAAACCTCCCTCTGCAGCCATCTCGGCCAATGGGGGAAACTCCCTGCACTCTGACCACCTACGGTAACAAAATTGGACAGAACAACTCCATGGCTGACATCAGGACCAAATGCAGTGATCAATTACCCGCTACCCTAGCACCAACCAATCAGTAGAGAGTACCACCCTAATTCTGTTAGCCACCATGATTAATCATTTTTTCCCATTTCCTGGAAGTCACTGGGGAGCCAAGTCTTGGAGCATGAGCTCCTGTGACTCTGGGCTTGGCGCCATTTCCTTAATAAAGCCTTACTTTCTTGGCTGCAAATTCCTGTTTGTGTCTTATGGGACTTCGATGAACGCGGGCATATGGACCCCTTCAGTCCGTTAACATAGTTTGATAATCAGCACATTCTTCTTGCAAACAATACAAGAAACCCATAAAAATTTAACTTTATTCATCAGCCTCCCAATCTATATATTATTGTTTTGGTGTGTTTTAATTCCATCTTAATAGTTAAATTTTAGAAGATATTAAATTAGTATTGTTTTTTACTGTCAATGATCATGTAAGATTTTTACCTATTCTCCACTTCATTATTTGAAGGTAATCTGTTTCTATGGCTGCTTTTAATTTGCATGTGGTAGAATTTGCATGTGGTAAAATTTACATACAGTGAAATGCACAGGCCTTATATGGTGTAGGTTGATAAGTTTTGACAAATGCATACACCATTTAACCCTAGTCTGGGTGCTTTTAAGATCTGCTATTTTTTTTTAAATATTAGTCAGTTTCACTGTGATATGTCTATGTGTGGGCTTCTTGTCCTCTATTCTGCTTGAAATTTATTGGGCTTCTTGATTCCGTGGGTTTGTGTTTTTCATGAGTTCTAGAAATTATTCAAACCTCATCTTAGCTTCAACGTTCTTACTTTTTCCAGAACTCCAATTACTTAAATTTCTCACATTACTCTCCATATGTCTTATTTTCTCTCTCATGTTTTCCCCTTTGTTACTCAGTATATAATTCTGGATAATCTCTTTTAATTTATTTTTGAGTTCATTATTCCTATCTTCAGTTAAATCTAAACTGCTCTGAGTTTTTTTCTATTAAAATTTTTATTTATTTATTTTTAGAGAGAGGAGAAGAGAGGGAGAGAAACATTGATGGGCACGAGAAACATTGATGGGTTGCTTCTCACACGCGCCCCGACCAGGAACAGAACCAAAAGCCAGGCATGCGCCCTGGCCCAGAATCGAACTAGTGATTTTTTGCATTGTGGGACAACATCCAACCAACTGAGTCACACTGGTCAGGGCTCTTTGAGTTTTTTAAAAGAAGATTTAAGTGGAAATTTTCAAATACAATAGAAAAGAAAGCATAATGAATCTCCATGTACTTGTCATCTTGTTTCATCAATGCCCTACCACTTCTCCCAGACTCCCACAGAATTATTTTAATGCAAATGCCAGATATTACAATGTATCATTGGTAAATACTATGTACCTCAAAGAGATAAGAGCTATTTTTAAACATAACATATAATAATACTATTATTACATTTAGAAACTTGAACATAAAAGTACAATTACATCTAGCAAAATTAACAATGATGTCTTTCTTTTCACTCAGCAAATATGTATTAAGCAACTACTGAAAACTACAGGACAAGCGGTAGAACAGGGAGTCAGATGGTTGCAATCCTACCCTCATGGACCGCACAGGTTGGCCGAGACCATAAGCAAGTAGGCAGTGAACCAGGTGGCGGGAAGCGCACAGGTGCGCCGCTAGCGACGTCCTCTCTGTCCCCTTGTGTCACAGCACCCCAGTTTCCCTTGGGTAATAGAAATGGCATCTTAACATCATATCATATCCAGCCAGTGCCCAAATTTCCCTACTGACTCTCAAAAAGTATTTTATTTTTCAATTGTAGTTAACATTCAATATTATTTCTTATCAGTTTCAGGTGTACAGCACAGTGGTTAGACAATCATACAGTTTACAACGTGATCCCCCGATAATTCGACTACTCACCTGGCCCCAGACAAAGGTATTACAGGCGGGGGCCCGAGGAGCCGTTGGGGGGTCGGGGCCGCGGCCAGCTCTGGCGGAAGCCGCCCCCCGCCCCGCACACCTGCCCCGCGTCCCAGCCGCCGTCCTGCAAGTGTCCACCTGCAGCCGGCCGCCGGGCGGTGCCGCTCGCTCTTCTGGGGCGGGGAGATGGGGCTGACGCCGGCGGGGCTGCAGCTCCCGGGCAAGACCACCTTCGTCAAGGTCGTCGCGTTGGGCCAGTTCAGCGAGGACAGGACACCCACGGGCTTCGACGTGAGGGAGGCGACGAAGGGGAACGTCACGGTAGAGGTCGGGGACCTAGGACGGCAGCCCGGCTCCGAGCGCGTGGGAGCGGTCCTGCCGGGCGTCAGCACCCTCCTTTGCGGGGTCGGTGCTGCAGATCGGAAAAGATAAGCCAGGGTCACAAGGACTCCCAGTGCTAGTCCTTGGAAACAAGAGAGATTTCCTAACGCTTTGGCTGAGAGACAACTCATCGAAAAAATGAACCTGTCTGCCACTCAAGATAGAGAAATCTACTGCTATTCAATTTCTTGCAAAGAAAAGGATAATGTAGATATCACACTTCAGTGGCTTATTCAGCATTCAAAATCTAGAAGAAGCTGAAAAGTATCTCCTGAAGTCTTCCAGTCCTTCCTGGCTGTAATCCTAGAATTACTGTCCGTTCCTCTGACGTATGTCCCAGAATACGGTCCTTCCTAAACCCAAGAAATTGCCTTTCTCAGAATTTGTTTCTCACGTGCACTGCTGGAGACGTGGGTCTGACCCTTCATAAAGAGCCAGCTAGAGCTGTCACGTACAGTCGGCACACACACAGGGGCTTCTTGCACACACTTGACTCACAGTGCAGAGAGCTTTTATTTTATTTTAACATACTTTTGACCATCTTAAATCAAGAACATTGCATATTTCTGTTCTGGTCTTTCTGGGCCAGATTTTTATATTGGTTTTTGGTAAATGTCTATGATATTTCGTTATAGAGTCTAGTAGCTTAACACAGGTACTGGCCTGATATAGCACGAAGTTTCTAGTGCCACACACTGTACTTAGAAAACCTTTAGCAGAGTCGTGTGGGATATAAACATAATGTTTCCATCGCCCACCAGTGCATGTAAGGTGTCTAATTACACCTGAGGAATTTTAAAAATGGCCTGCAAGGCGTGAGCGGAGGCACCAGATCAGTGTTGTTGGTTCTTTGTATGGGTGCGATCTTATGTGATGAGGTTTTAAAACTTTCTGCTTTCTGAGACTTCCTTATCACCAGAGAGTAGCTGGGGACATGACAGGGAACTAAGTAAGGCATGCTGTTTTATATCTGTCCAGATCATTACTTCCCTAGTTTTTCTTTTCTTTTCTTTCTTTGCTGGTTCAACACACTTTTTTAACAGTTAAAGTTATTATAATATTATTGACTAAGTTCTCTAAGCTGAACTTTACATCCTGTGACTATTTGGTAACTACCACTTCATACTTTTTTTATCACGTCACCATTTTTCACCCAGTCCCCTAACCCCCCATCAATTACCAGTCTGTTTTCTGTATCTGTCTCAGTTTCTATTTTGTTTGTTTATTTTGTTTAGATTCCATGTATAAGTGAAATCATATGGTATTTGTCTTTGTCAGACTTATTTCACGTAGCATAATACCATCTAGGTAGGTCCATCTGTGTTGTCACAAATGGTAAGGTTTCACTCTTTTTATGGTAAGTAATATTCCATTGGATCAATTGCCACAACGTTTTTATCCACTCTTGTATTGGTGGGCATGTGGGTTGCTTCCATATCTGGGCTATTGAAATAACACTGCAATGAATACAGGGATGCATGTATCTTTTTTTCTTTTTCTTTTTTTTAAATTACTTTTTTGTTGTTCAATTACAGTTGTCTGCATTTTCTCACCTCCTCTCCCCCCACCCCATCCAAACCCACCTCCCTCCCTTGCTTCCACCCTCCCCCTTGGTTTTGTCTATGTGTCCTCGATAGTAGTTCCTGAAAACCCTTCTCCCCACAGTCCCCTCCCCTCTCCCTTCTGGCTATTGTTAGATTGTTCTTAATTTCAATGTCTCTAGTTATATTTTGTTTGCTTTTTTCTTTTGTTGATTATGTTCCAGTTAAAGGTGAGATCATACGGTATCTGTCCCTCACCGCCTGGCTTACTTCACTTAGCCTAATGCTCTCCAGTTCCATCCATGCTGTTGCAAAGGGTATAAGCTCCTTCTTTCTCTCTGCTGCATAGAATTCCATTATGTAAATGTACCATAGTTTCTTGATCCACTCATTTGCTGATGGGCACTCGGGTTGCTTCCAGCACTATTGTAAATTGTGCTGCTATGAACATTGGGGTGCATAGGTTCTTTTGGATTGGTGTTTCAGGGCCCTTAGGGTATAATCCCAGCAGTGGAATTGCTGGGTCAAAAGGCGGTTCCATTTTTAGCTTTCTGAGGAAGTTTCATACTGTTTTCCACAGTGGCTTCACCAGTCTGCATTCCCACCAACAGGGGATGCACATATCTTTTAAAATTAGGATTTAGAGTTTTTTCAGATATATACCCAGAGGTGGAATTTCTGGGTTCATAAAAGTCTTTTTATAGATGGTTTGATTCAGAATCCAAACAGACCTATGCATTGCATTTGGCTGATGTGTTTCTTAGATCTCTTTTAATCTTCAACGGTTCTCATCTCCCCTTTTTTCTTGTAATGTATTTGTTGAAGAAACTGGACATTTAATCCTGTTTTGTTCCTGATTGCATCAAACTCACATTCTGATGATGTCACTTAACATATTCTCCTATTTCTCATATTTCCTGTAAACTAGCAGTTATATTTAAAGTCCTGTATTTTTGGCAAGCCTGCTTCATAGATTATGCTCTGTATTTCCTATTGTATGCCATCAAGAACATAATGGCTGGTTGTTCCTCTTTTCATGATGTTAAGTTTTATCAGTGTATGTCCATAGCGTCAGCTTAATTCACTTATTAAAGCCTCTTAACTAATGCTTCTGACAGTCATTGCTGACTATTGCCTAGATCAATTATTTCATTAGGGTTGTAAAATGACCACACTATATCATTCCTTCTGCACTTACTAACTGGGATTCTTCTATGAAAAATAATTGCTTCTTAAACTATTTAGTTTATCCATTCAGTTTTTAATTTAAAACTTCATATTTTTATTATTAGAGCCTCTATTTTAAAAATGTTAGGTCATTTATATAGTTTTCTGATATGTTTTCAAATTTCTCTTATTTCTTTAAGTATAATAAGCATAATTATTTTATAATGTGTCAGATAATTGCAGTATCTAAACTCCTTGAGGCTTGGCTTCTGCTGTTGTTTCTTCTGGTTCTCATTTATAGTATCTTATCTTTTTTGTGTTTAGCCATTTTTTTCTTAAGCTACTAACTTTCTTTGGAAAGTGATTTGTAGTACTTTGGTGCCTAGGATGAAGGGACATTTTTCCAGAGTGGATTTGTGTTTGCTTCCGCCAAGTGCCTAGGGCATTATACTCTCCTCCTTGGAACCACTTAAATCTAAATTTACAGCTTGAGTTTTATTTAATCACCCAAATGTGAAATTGGACTGCAAATTTCTTTTAAAGCTTGCTTGTGGCCACAAATTCCTCTGTTCCATTCGGCGCCACGGCACGCTTTCCTGCAGTTCCCTGGAGGTGGAGAGCTGGGGGCAGCTTCACTACAGGGAGGGTCTTCTCTCAGACTCACCACCTTGAGTGGGCTCTGTCCCTTCCTTTAAGAATACAAAAGCACAACAAAGCTTAATTCTGCAATTTTGTAAATACCCTCCAAGCAAAGGTGACTGCAATATTTCAAATCTCTGTAGGTTTCCGACTTCATTTAGATTCAGGCCTGTTAATTCTTTACTATCTTGTTAGCTTTACCATGCTTTTAAGCTTTTCCAGAACAACTATTACTTTCATTGGAATTTGTCTTCTCCCTCGCTCCTTAGCTTTCTAAATATTTATCATTAATATAGCGCCAAACTCTCCTTTGGCTATACAAACATTTTCTCAATCAATTCAAATGCATTAGGTATTCTAACAATTTTATTTCTTGGAGAAATCACCCCCAAATCCTCTGAACTGCTCTAATCTTGATGAACTGATCTCTAGTCCTGCCCTATAACTTGGAATCTCCCTTCACCACTGCCCTTGGGATACCTTTTGTTTTCTTTTGTGCTGGATCTTCTATTTCTCAGGTTCCATACCGTTCTCTTTATTGACTTCTCTTTACTGATTTGTCTTGGTGTAATAAATCCTTTCCTATCTTTCTGAAAAACAGTGCCTGGAATATCAATATTTTGAGAACTTCATCTGAAATTGTCTATATTTTGGACTTAAAATTAAACCAGTTTGGCAAAATATAGATTTTAGGCTAGCAATAATTTTCTTCTAAGTTTTGAAGGCATTTCTTCATTGTCTTCTACCTTACAGTGTTGATGAATTGATAAGCCTAATGCTGTTCTGATTTTTTGACCCTTGTATGCAATTTGTTCTTTCTCTCTGGAAACTTTCAAAAATTATTTCTGTGTCCATGGTTCTGATAGTCTATAATGACACATCTTGATGTGTCCCTGATTTGTTCTGCCTGATACTATGCCCTTTTAATTTAGAGACTCAGTTCTTCCTTTCAGGGAAATGCTTTTAAATGATTTCTTTGATTATTCTTCCCTCTGATTCCTTGTTCTCTTTCTGCTCGTTATTCAGATGTTGACCTTCTGGACAGGTCCTCTAATTTTTAGAAATTTTCTACTGAAGTAGAGCAAATTTGATCTTCAACTTTACCCCATAATCTTTCTACTGAATTTTTATTTCTGATATCATGGTTTTGAGCTCCAAGAGCTTTTTTTGCTTATATGAGTAATAGTTTTTTTTAAGATTTTATTTATTTATTTTAGAGAGAGGGGAAGGGAGGGAGACAGAGAGAGAGAGAAACAGCAATGCATGGTTGCCTCTCACATGGCCCTCACCGGGACCGGGCCCGCAACCCAAGCATGTGCCCTGACGGGGAATTGAACCGGGACCCTCTGGTTCCCAGCCCGCGCTCAATCCACTGAGCTACACCAGCCAGGGCTGAATAATAGTTATTTTTTAAATAGCTTCCCATTGTTGTTTTATAGATACACTATATTATCTCTCTAAGGGTATTAATGATGGATTTTTGTTTTATTTTTGAAGTTTTTTTCTCCCTTATAATTTTTGTTTCTTCTAAATTTCTTTCTTCTTGTTTTGCTTTTTTGTATACTAAAGACTTTCCTCAAATGTTTAATGATCCTTGACTGTCTGCTACTATTTTAAGAGTGAGGACATTAAAAAGCTTATTGGAAAGACTGTGTGATGGCTGGGCCAAGGGTTTAAGTAATTGTAGGATTCCTTCGCCTGTTTCACTAAGAGAACCCTGATGACAGTATCTTTGGGATTTCTTTTTTGGGCTGTCAGATCCCCCAGAAAAGTTTGCCAAAGGTATAATCATGCTCTTGTTTACTTTTTTGGGGAAATCAATTTCTCAGATTTGCTAAACCAGTTACCATTATTTCACTTGTTTGTTGGCTTTTAAAACATTGCTACTGTTGTCTCCTTTTCCTCTGTTTTTAAATGGCCTGGAGGATAATTTGTGCATTCGTCCCCCTCCCCCCAAGTCTTTAATGGAAGTCTTGTTGTTTATTTATAATTTTATGGCAGGAGGACAACACATTATACACAGAATCGAGTAGAAAGGTTTTGACACACTTACCAAATGACTCTAAAATTGTACGTATATATGAAAAAAGAAATGCTTTTATGTAATAGTTTGACAATAAGTAGTATTTTTCAGAGGTATTGTGTGCACCCACCCATTGGCGTCAATCCACCGCATGGCGGGGGCCAGATACAATGCAAGAAACGACTAAAAAAGTCATAAGAAGAGATGTAGGTGACAGCTGTGCGAGGACAGAATAAAACCGCTTAAAAAGGCCCAGGGCACAGACCGCGCCTCTCTGGAACTAGAAGAGGGTGGGAGGTAGTCTGATCTCATCGACGATTGGTTGGCGTCTAGGACTAATGACACATAGCGAGTGGTTTTGCTAATCGTCGGGATCCACCTCCCCGTGGGCTTTGGAGCCACGTTTACAAATGAGACCAGGGTACGTGAGAGGGACAGAACATCTAACCAATGAAACTTTGGGGTGTTAATAGCCGTGGTGAGGCTGGTGCCAGGTTTAGGGCGGAAGGAGTTCTGGATAAGAAGGGAAGCGAAAGATGGCGGCAGAACCGCTGCTGTCCAAGCTGTTGGGGCTGCTGGTTTTGGGGCTCCTATTACCTGCAGCTCTGACTGGCGGTGTCGGGAGCCTGAACTTGGAGGAGCTGAGTGAGATGCGTTATGGGATCGAGATCCTTCCGTTGCCTGTCATGGGAGGGCAGGTGAGGAGGCGTGGAGCGGGCGAGGGTCCTGGGCTAGGGGAAGGAGAAAAGTAGAAGGGCAGCTGTGGAGCCTACGGTGGGAACCGAAGGAGAATCAGAAAGAACAGGTAGGAGTTTTACGATGTCCCCAGAGGGTCGCAGACTGAGACCCATTCCCTTGGGTCCGGGGAATGGGAGGGTGGGGCTTCCCGCTGTCAGCTTCGGTCCTAGTTCCTTATCGAAACACCCTCAGACTTCGTCCCCGTAGAGAAGTGATCGTGCCCTCTTCCTCACGTGCCAAACACAGCTGGGGACTTGTGGCTCATTCTGTCTTGACTGGGCTTTGCCCCAGGATCCGAAGAGGGATCTCATTGTTCTTCCTGACCCAGCCTCTCTTTGCCTCCCTGTCCCCTGACTCTCCCTCCCTTCTTTCCCAGAGCCAAGCTTCCGACGTGGTGATCGTCTCCTCTAAGTACAAGCAGCGCTATGAATGTCGCCTGCCAGCTGGAGCCATTCACTTTCAGCGTGAACGGGAGGAGGAGACACCTGCTTACCAGGGGCCTGGGATCCCTGAGCTGTTGAGCCCAATGAAAGATGCTCCTTGCCTACTGAAGGTGAAGGGAACTGGAATGGGTGAAATGAGGGCTTGGTAACTAGCTGTCTGTCTGAGAACCAGAGTGTCAGTGAGTAAGGTGGGATGGGGAAGACCTGTCAGAGTTAAGAAGACCATTGGAGGAGTAGACACGTTGTACAGACAGAAAAGAAGCAAAGAATCTTGCAACCACTGATGACACTTTGCTGAATGTAGGAGGGTTAGAATAGATTTCAGAATTAGGGTTAAGCCAAGATTGAGGTGACTAAAGAGGGTCAGTGTGGGTAAGAGGGAGGTTCCCCTAGAGAAGTCTTTCTAGTAAAGTTACCGGCTGCCCCTATCGCTCCCCCCCAGTACCCTATTTTGTTTTCATCATCTGAAGTCATCTCATTAACTGAATCCTCAGTTTCTTTACTTTTGGTCTGAGTCCCAGCACTGGACTGTAAGTCTGTGAAGTCAGAGAGTTTCTCTTGTTCATAGCTGTGTCCCCAGTGACTAGACTAGCCCAAGAAATGATGTAGGAGTTCAGTTTATATTTTTTGTCTCCCTGGTTTGAATGCTTCAAGAATACCATGATTTCGCCCTGGCTGGTGTAGCTCAGTGGATTGAGCGCGGGCCACAAACCAAAGGGTCGCTGGTTCAATGCCCAGTCAAGGTACATGCCTGGGTTGCAGGCCAGGTCCCCAGTGGGGGCCACGTGAGAGGCAACCATGCATTGATATTTCTCTCCCTCTCTTTCTCCCTCCCTTCCCTTCTGTCTAAAAAATAAATAAATAAATTCTTAAAAAAAAAAAAGAATACCATGATTTCTTACCTTTATGGGGAGCAAAAAAAGAATTAAAAAATCTTTTAAAAAAGAGACATAGAAAGCCCACTGGTGGAAAACAGACTTTCGAGGTATCCCTCTGAGTCACAGAGTAAAACGGCCCTCTTTCCTCTCTGAGAATCTGGCGGATTGAGTGTGGAAGCAGAGGGAGATGAGAAGTAGAGGAGAGGTCATGGGTCCTGGAGCCAGGAGAGATTCTAGT
Source organism: Micronycteris hirsuta (assembly GCA_004026765.1). Classification (NCBI taxonomy): domain Eukaryota; kingdom Metazoa; phylum Chordata; class Mammalia; order Chiroptera; family Phyllostomidae; genus Micronycteris; species Micronycteris hirsuta. The sequence goes on along the minus strand of PVJI01018560.1, from coordinate 19,784 downwards.
TCTAAGAAGAGACATCTGCACTTCCATCCTCATGATTTTCTTTTAATTGTCAGACCAAGGACTGGTGGACGTATGAATTCTGTTATGGACGCCACATCCAGCAGTACCACATGGAAGGTGACTCATGCCTACATTTTTCCTAAGCCCTCAGCACCCTGTCATAGAAAGTGACCTGACGCCCCTGACCCTTTCCCTCCTAGTCCTCTTAAAAGGGAATAACTGTGATTCACTATGGTTTCTCTTGCAGATTCAGAGATCAAAGGTGAAGTCCTCTATCTCGGCTACTACCAATCGGCCTTCGACTGGGATGATGAAACAGCTAAGGTAGCAGGAGTGTGGGGCTGGGAGAGGAAGGGGTGCTGACTGCAGACTTAAGTGCCCTGACGAAAAGGGAAGGGTCGAGATTAGCTACATGTCCCTTGGGGCCTGGTGGCCATTCTTCCTCCTTGCTCTCTTTCTCATGCCCCATCTCTCCTGCCTGATGTCCCCCGCCCAGGCCTCCAAGCAGCATCGCCTGAAACGCTACCATAGCCAGACCTATGGCAACGGGTCCAAGTGCGACCTCAATGGGAGGCCCCGGGAGGCTGAAGTTCGGGTGAGTCTTGAAAGAGGGAAGTTGATACTTCCTCAGTGATAATTCAGATTCTAATGGAGGAGGGCAAGTTTGCATTTTACAGTCAAGAGGGTCTCTCCCAGACCCTAAATGCTGAGTGTAAGACTCATATTTCCAGCTACCAGCTCTGTGTAATTGCCTGGAGATTCAGAAACACTTCCAGTCAACATTTCCCAAATTCCCTCCAAACCCTGAGTGTCATCATTGATGGTTCTCTTTCCTTCTCTGTCCTCCTTCCTTCAAGTAACAACTCTTCAGTGAGGTTGTGCTGGTGCAGCTGTTGGGCTCTGCTCTAGGGATACAGTGGTGGGCAGACATGCAGCCCTTGCCCTTGTGGAATGCACGGTCTAGAGAGGCAGACAGATGTTAGCAAAAGAATCACAGAAATGAGTCTGTCATTACAAATGGAGGAGTGATATGAAGGAAAGGAGTTGAGTTCTCTCAGAGTAAATTCTGAAACCCATTCATTCTATTCTAGATTTCTCTCACAACTCCACTCTTCTTTCCTAGGCTTTGTACCTTCATCTCTCGCTTACATTACTGCCAACAGCCTCCAAACAAGTGTTCCAGATCTAGTGGTCCTTAGTGAGTTCAGGCAGGCAGGCGGATGTATGGTGGGAAAAGTTCCTTAGGTGATCCTAATGTGTTTTCATTAACACACCTGTAGAGACCCACATGGTACAAGAATTATCTTTCTTTAATACGGATTTGCATGTGCAATTGTGTGCTGGTAAATGTTGAACAGCCAGATTTTCAGGGTGTAGGGTAAAGGGGGTAAGAGGGGAACCCTGACTGATCATGCTAGCCAGTACCCATTGTATGAATATTCCTACCATGGCTAAATGCATACTATCGCCATAATGCCAACTGTGTTGCAACATTCCTGAAAGTTTCTGAGTTGGCGCTTGTGAACTGCTGTGAGCTAGACCAAACACACCACTATAAGCATGTGTCACTCCTCTGCCCAGACTGGAAAACCTTTGATGATTCTTCCTTATTTAAAGGGTAAATTCCAGCCCTGGCTGGTATGGCTCCGTGGATTGGTGCCAGCCTTCGAACTGAAAGGTCGCTGGTTTGATTCCCAGTCAGGGTACGTGCCTGGGTTACAGGCCAGGTCCCTGGTTGGGGATGCATGAGAGGCAACCACACACTGGTGTTTCTCTCCCTCTCTTTCTCCTCCCTTCCCCTCTCTCTAAAAATAAATAAATAAAATCTTTAAAAAAAATAAAGGGTACATTCCAAATATTTCCACCCAGACTAATGTGGTAGCAGTGGAGGTGGTGGAAAACAGTCGGATTCTGAATGTATTTTGAAGGTAGAGCCAATAAGACTTGCTGATAGATTGGATGTAGGGTGGAGTCAAGTATGACCCCAGGGTTTTTTTAGCTTCGGCAACTGGAAGAATGGAATTGTCACTGAGTAACGTGGGGAGGAGCGGGGTTGGAGGAGAAAACTGGGTTGGTGTGCACACGAAGGCCAAGGTGCCTGTTGAACATCCCAGTGGTGATATCCGGTTGGTAGTTGGCTCTGGTATTCTGGAGTTCGGGGATGGGGCCTGGCCTGGCAATAAAAATACTCATTGTGTCACTGTCCCACTGGCCCTTTTTCTGTCCTTGATCCAGTGGATCTCAGTATTCCCTCCACCTGGAGCTGTCTCCCCACAGATACTTGAATACCTGCCTTCATCCTTTCTTTCAGATTATATGCCCTGTGATACTTCCACAGGGAGATCTGACGTAGACTGACAGACACACCTGCACACACGTGCTCACCCTTCTATCCCCGCCCTGGTAAAATCCTTCAGTGTTTTATAGTCTTCAAAGCATGTATCATTTCCTGAAATCATCTTCTTTGCTTGAATGTAATATCTCTCTGTCTATCAGCCCCACTAGAATAAGGTCCAGGGAGTCAGGGACAATGTCCATCTTATATTCTGATGTATCTTCATGCGTGAAACAGTGCCTCGCACCAAGTAGGTGCCCAGAAATTACTCCTTGAATGAAAGGAATGAATGATACCAGTTCAGATGTCACCTATTTTATGTGACGTTTCTTGGCTAACCCAGAAAGTTAGTTGTGTTCTTTCAGCACTTCATATATGTACATCCACATCACGTGCATCTCTGTCTTAGTCTGTTTGGGCTGCCATAACAAGATACCACAGGCCAGGTAGCTTATGAACAACAGAAATTATCTCTCACAGTTCTGGAAGCTGGGAGTTGGAGATCAGAGTGCTAGCGTGGTCAGGTGAGGGTCCTCTTCCAGGTCACAGACTTCCTATGTCCTCACATGATAAAAGGGGTTAGCGGGTTCTGTGAGGACTCCTGTAAGAACGCTAATCCCATTCATGAGGGCTCTGTTCTCATGACCTAATCACCCCCCAAGGCCCCACCTCCTAATACCACATTGGGCATTAGGATTTCAACATAGGAATTTTTGGGGGGACACAAACATTCAGACCATAGCAGCTCACAAGCATCCACATATATAATCCATTGTAGCACTTCATTGTATTCTCATTATTTCCTTATTTCTTTGTAGCTTCAGCATGCCAAGAACTGAGGGCCAAGTCTGCACTTTCTTCATATCTGTTGAACATAATGCCCTGTGCAAGCACTGTCATAGAGCTGGGGATAAAATGATGGTGAAGAGACCAGGTCCTGCCCTCGGGAGGTAGACATTAAATAAATAAACAGCCACGACAAGCAGGATAAATACTCTGGCACATTAAGTACACATCACAGGGGAGCACAAAATGAAGGAACTAACCACGTCTAGGTAAAGGAGTGGCCTCTGGAAGAAAGTGACCTTCGGATTAATGATTAAAGGATGAGGAGGCGAGAGGATAGCCTATCCCAGGACTTGAGAGCTGTTCACGGTGACTGGAGAGAATGGTGGGAATGGGGTTTGGGAGGCTGTGTGAGGGGAGCTGGGCAGTTGTTTAGCGGGGATGAGTCAGTCAGGTCATGAGACTCTTGCTATGTTGAGGAGTTTGGACAGCCTGAGATATGAGGGGAGCCAGTGAAGTATGCTAAGCAGAATAATGCCATTCTGAGTTTTGTTCTGAAGGCTCATCTGGCTGGAGTATAGAAAATGATTGGGAAACCGGTTAGGAGGCATTTGCCGCAAGGCGGGTGAGAACACAAGGTGGCGGGGGATGAAGAGCAATTGGATAGATGGTGATTCCATTACTGAGACAGGTATAGTGGGAAGAGGAGTAGTTGGTGAAGGAAAATGATTTTGGTTTTGAACAGGATGATTTGAGTGCCTGCAGGCGTCCAAGTAGAGATACCTGAGGAGGCTGTTGGGTCTGTGGGTCTGGAACTCAGGAGAGTGATCCGAATTGAACCTGGAGGGCCAGGAGTGATCAACATCTTAGTCATGATTGGAGTCCTGGTATGGATAAAATACCCCCCACCAAAGAAACAGTGTGTAGTGAGGAAAGTGGGACATGACTTTGTGTGAGCTATCGTTGAAAGCAGGGGCAGAAGGGGGCTTTGCCAAGAAGAATGGGTCGGAGAGGAGACTATGGTGACATGGAGCCCAGAAAGGACAGGTCTCAAGGAGAGACTGGTGCATGATGTTGGCTGCATCTGAACCTTCCAGGAAAAAGAGAATTAAAAACTGTGCTTGGTTATGGGAGTTAATTACTTTAATAAAGCAAAGCATGCACATTGAAACAAAACAATTCAGATGAATTGTTGGCATGAAAGCGAGATGAAAATTCCTAAATCCTCTACTCCCCATCACCCCTGACCAGTCCTTCAGTTGGACTTAATAACAGAGGCCATTGGTGACCCCGCTGGAGCAGTTTCAGCGGGGTGGCGAAGACAAGGTGTTGAGGAACGTGGGCAGTCTGGATGTGAAGGAGAGGGAAAGGTGAGCGCTGGTGGGAGCAGCTGTGGGGAGGGTGCTTGCTTTGTTTTGTTTTTTAAGAGGGGGGCATGTTTTTTTCTTTTTAATTTTCAGTTTTTACAGCATAGTGGTTAGACATTTTATAGCTCACAAAGTGATCCCCCTAAGTCTAGTACCCACCTGACACCATGCATAGTTATTACAATATTACTGACTGCATTCCCTATGCTGTGCTTTACATCCCCGTGACTATTTTGTAACTGCCACTTTGTCCTCTTTTTTTTTTTTTTTGGCAGAATTTTATGGTTTTATTAACACAAATGCAATGTGCACACAATCTGTCTATTCATTTTCTTCGCTGCGCAGCCTGACATTGGGATTGGCGACTCTGATTGGCCACCTGGGCCACTCCGTCCACAGTGGCTTTGCGGTTCTTCGAGGAGTGCTGTGAGCAGTCCCAGCACAGTGCAATCCCTTGCACGGCAGCAGCGCTTCAGGCTCCTTGACCTTGCGGATCCGGAACTTCCGAAAGCCACTGGGCTGCACGTGCTTTGTTTTCTTGTTGCTCTCATGCCCAGCGTTAGGCGTCAGGATCGGCCCTAGAATCTTCTGTTGTCCATGCCTCTGGGTTTCCCTCAGTTGTACTTAATTTTGACATATCAGTCTGACTGGTGCCAGATGAACTTCTTGGTCCTCTTTCTGACGATGTTGGTTTCATGAGGCATCTAGGGCAGCCATGGTGCTGAGGAGGGGATGGCTGCCACCTGCCAGTTTGTACTTCTTAATGCCTTCACCTCTTCACCTATTCCTCCACACAAACCCCTCCCATCTGGCCACTATCAGGTTTGCTCCTCTGTATCTCTGAATCTGTTTCTATTGTGTTTGTTTTAGATTCCATGTATAAGTGGTATTTGTCTTTGACCTAGTTCACTTAGCACAATACCCTCTAGGTCCTTCCATGTTGTCGCAGATGGTAAGGTTTCATTCTTGTTTATGGCTGAGTAATAGTCTGTTGTATATATGTACCAGATCTTCTTCATGCATTCATCTATCCATGGACACTTACTTAGGTTTCTCCTGTGTCTTGCTATTGTACATAATGCTGCAATGGACACAGGGGTGCATATATCTTTTTGCACTTGGGCGATTTGATGTTTCACCAAAAAACTCTGCACGAGACGTGATGAATTAGTGTTTTGGATTTATTTGGATATATACCCAGAAATGGAACTGCTAGGTCATGAGATCACTCTGTTCCTAATTTTTTGAGGAATCTCCATGCAGTTTTCCATAGTGGCTGTACCAATTTGCAGTCAAGATAGGAACATGTTTAAATGCTGTTAGGTGGACCGAGTAGAAAGTAGAGGTTGAGGTATCTGAGAAAGAAGAAGAGAATGTGGGCCGGGCTGTTATGTGGAACACAGGGGAGCAGTTACTCTGAGGAGGGGGCTCTTGGGCTATAACTGGAGTAAAGTGGTGGTGTATTGGCTGGGGAACCCGGATTTTTTAGTGACACAGAGTTGGGGGCATTCCTGCCTGGTTGCTTCTTCTTTTTAGTTCTCATATCTTGACAGCCCACTCGAGCTCCTTGCTCACTCCAGGGCTGGCTGGTGAAGTGCCAGCTTCCTGATGCCTCAGCGGGAACAGCGCGCACAGTGTTTGGGAAAAGTACAGTTTTCGTGGGGTTTGGGAACAATTGGCTAGTCATCTGGAATTAAATCAATTTGGATCCCCATCTCAGTTCTTAGGTTATATAAAATTTCAGCAAGATCTGGGATTTTTTTCCTTTTTAATTTTTAATTATGAAAAATTTCAAACATAGAGAAAATGTCATAGAGACCCATAAATCCACTGCCAAGTTAAACAGATGTTAACATTTCACCACATTTGCTTCAGATCTCTAGCTTTTTTTAGTAAAGAAATAAAACACTGTTGATACAGTTAAAGCCCAGCCTCATTTCTTCCCTCTCCCTCTGCAGAAACAAACACAACCATCTCCCACCTCGCTTTTCACTTGTACTACTGATACATGGATTATGGACAATATATATTGTTTTGTGTTTTAAAATTATACATCAGTGTTAGGAACTTGCTTTCTCACTAACCAGTGTTTTTGCCATTCTGTGCCGGAACACAGAGATAACTAATTCAACTGTAATGACTGTGTTGTGTCCGTGTCTATTTAACCGTTCCTCTAGTGCGAGATGGTTTCAGTCTAACACTGTCACACACAGGCTTGCAGTGTAGGTCTCACTGTGAATGTGTGAGAGCTTCTCCGGGGAAATACTTGGAAGTGGAATCCCTGGGCTGAAGGGAGTGCACATTTTATTGGTGAGTCTGGTGCACTGCCCATTTTCCCAATGTCTTTTTTTTTTTTCCATATGGGCATTCTTCATTTGTTTTTAATATTACTATTTTTTTAAGTTATGGTAAAATACACATAACATAAAAGTTATCATTTTAACAATTTTTACATGTACAGTTCAGTGGTATTAAGTGCATTAACAGTGTTGTGTAATCACTGCCACTATTTCCAGAACTTTTCATAATCCCAAACAGAAACTCTGTTCTCATTAATCAGTAACTTCCCACTTCCCTCTCCTCCCAGGCTCTGTTCTGCTTTCTGTCTCTATGAATTTGCCTGTCCTAGGTACCTCATGTAAGGGGGAATCATACAATGTTACTCCTTTTGTGTCTGGCTTATTTCACTTAGCATAATGTTTTCAAAGTTTGTCCATGTTGTAGCATATATCAGAATTTTATTCCTTTTTATGGCATAGTTTATGGCATATTCCTTTCATGGAATATTTAATAATATTCCATTGTATATATACAAGGCCCATCCAGAAAGTATCCAGCCATGTGCTATGAAAAATAGAGACATTTATTGAAGAAGATACAAGAAACATTGTACATAGGACGATGATGCCTCAGTCCCCTTCAAAGTAGCACCTTGGGACCTCACGCAGTTCTCCCAGTTGCCATCAACTGCCTTGTCATATTTTCCTCAATTTCATTGATGGTCTGAAATCTCTTCCCTTTCAAAGTTGATTTTAGTTTTGGGAAAAGCCAGAAGTTGCAGGGCACCATGTTTGGGCTGTGGGGGAGCTGAGTCACCTGGGTGATTTGATGCTTCACCAAGAAACTCTGCACGAGACGTGATGCATGAGCTGGTGCGCTGTCATGATGAAGCTGTCAATCACCAGTTGCCCATAGCTAAACCCTTCTTTAGCCTTTAGTTTCCATGAATAGTTTCTGTGGAGGAATGTTCAAGCTTAATGCAAAATATGATTCAGATTCGTTGCTCTACTCGCTCAGTCATTTTGAATGCCATAGCCACACAGCACAGATGCTCACTCAGTGGCGTCTACCACCCCCTACTGACGAGTGCAGTAAAGTCATCATTGTTCACACATGAGTCCACTCTCCTTGGCAGCCAGATTACATCCATGTCATGCAAACTGTTCTTGTTTGCTCTTTCTCCCTCCCTTCTCCTCTCTCTCTTAAAATAAAATAAAATATAAAAGGAAAAAAAAAACAATAGTTGGATTTTTGTGGACAGACCTCATATACCCAATTTTATTTACCTTCTAATCTATTGATGAATAAATAGATACTCTGGTGTTTCCACCTTTTGGTGATTGTGAATAATGCTGCAATGAACCATCACGTACGTGTACCTGTTTGAGTCCTTGTTTTCTATTCTTTTGGGTATGTACCCAAGAGTGGAGTATACCTCATGGTAATTCTATGTTTAGCTCTTTGAGGAATTGCCAAACTGTTTTCCACAGTACCTGCACTAGTTGACATTTCCAGTGACAATACACAAGGATACCACTTCTGCGCACCCCCTCCAACACTTGTTATTTTTCTTTTGTTTTTAAAATAATGACCATCCTAATGGGGATGAAGTGGTATCTTACTGTAGTTTTGATTTGCATTTCCCTAATGACTAATGATGCTGAACATCTTTTCATATGCTTACTGGCCATTCGTATATCTCCTGTGGAGAAATGTCTACTCAAATCCTTTGCTCGTTTTTGGATGGGGATATTTGTTTTTCATTGTTATTGAGTGGTAGGAGTTCTTTGTGCGTTCTGGGTGTTAGTCTGTTATCAGATATATGATTTGCAAATATTTTCTCCCATTCTGTGGGTTGCTTTTTCATTCTCTTGACTGTGTTCTTTATGAACAAAAGTTTTCAATTATCATGAAGTCTAATTTATCTATTTTTTTCTTTTATTGTCTTATGTTTTTGGTGTCATGCTTAAAATGATTGTAAGATTTTTTTAAGATTTACTATGTATGCAGCATTAATAAATTATAATTTCATAGGCTATCGTTTCGTCGTCTACATTTTCAAATGTATTAGCCATAAAATTATAGTTTTTCTTACTTTTTCATAATCTGATTTTAAAGATAGATCCTCTTATTAATTCCTAATGTTGACTGCCTTTTCTCTTTGTTTTTGATCTGTCTTGCTAGCAAGTTGTCTGTTCCTCCAAGAGCCGTCTTTTGCCTTTGCTCGTCCTCTCTACGGTCTGTTTACTATTTCATTAGTGTCTTCAATATTCGTGTTTGTCATTTCCTTCCTCCTCCTTTCTTCCTGTTTATTATAGTTTTCCTTCCAATTTCTTGAGTTTTTTCACTTTTAAAAGTTCTATACTTAATTTTTTGAATAGTTACTATATTTTCATAGCTCAAATATAGAAATGCTTTAAAAAAGTATGCAGAGAAAAATCTTAACACACATTTCCCTTCATCAACTTGTTCCCATCCCTGTAAGAAAGGTAATCATTGTTAGCTTCTTTTTATGCACTCATATTTTTTTAAAGATTTTATTTATTTATTTTTAGACAGAGGGGAAGGAAGGGAGAAGGAGAGGGAGAGAAACATCAATGTGTGGTTGCTTCTTATGCACTCCCCAGCCCCCAATGAGGACCTGGCCTGCAACCCAGGCATGTGTCCTGAACAGGAATTGAACCTGCGACCCCTTGGTTCACAGGCCGGTGCTCAATCCACTGACTGAGCCACACCAGCCAGGGCTATGCACTCATATTTTTTAATGTGTATATATATCAAGCATATATCTTTGAGTACTTTCCAAATCAGTATATTAAAAGCCTCCTCATTCTTTTTTTCTTTTTTCTTTTTGAGAGAGAGAAAGGGAAAGAGAGAAAAACATCATTTTGTTTTTCTTCCTATTTATACATTCATTGGTTGCTTCTTGTATGTACCCTGACCAGGAATTGAACCCACAACTTTGGCTTATGGGGACAGTGCTCTAACCAATTGAGGTACTTGGTTAGGGCACTTCCCCATATTTTTTTTTCTCTCTTTTTTTTTTTTTCCTTTTATATTTTATTTTATTTTAAGAGAGAGAGGAGAAGGGAGGGAGAAAGAGCAATGTATGGTTGCCTCTCACATGGTCCTCATTGGGGAACTGGCCCGCAACCCAGGCATGTGCCCTGACTGGGAATCAAACCGGGACCCTGTGGTTCCCAACCCGCGCTCAATCCACTGAGCTACACCAGCCAGGCCCCCATTTTTTTTTTTTTTTTTAGTTGCTATTATTCTCTTATAAACCTGTTCCATCATTTGTCTAAATAGTTCCCTGTTGATGGACATTTAGGTCGTTTTAACTTTTGTATTAACACAAAAGTGCTGCCGTGCATAGCCTTGTACCTGTAGGGTATACCTGTGGAGATTGAATTCCGGGGAGCAGACTTGTGCCAGTTTTGTATGCGCCGTTGAGTTACACAGCCATGTATGAGAATGCCAGATCCCCTACAGCTATGCCAACCCAGTGCATTTTTACACTTTTGCATTTTGGGCAATCATCAGATAAACATCAGATATAAAATGATTTCCTAATATGATTTTAACCTGCATTTCTCTTAGGAAGAGATAAGTAATTTTATTCTTATTTAGGAGCTGTTTGTCTCTTTTTCCTCTTTTCTTTTTTTTTTTCCTCCCTCCCACCCGCCCCACCTCTTTCAACCATCTAAATTCTTTGCTCATATTCCTAATGGGTTGTTGATCTTTTTTCTTCTCTGTTTATAAGAGCTCTTTGTGTAATAGCCTGATTATCCCTTTGTCTCAATAGGAGTTACAACTTCTGTGGGACGCTCCCTCACACTCTCCTGTCCTAATCATCCACTTCATCCTGAGGGCCATGCTGGCCGCATCCCTCAGGTTGATATGTGGTGTTTCTGTTTCCATTATAATTTGTGCTTTGCTTCAGAACTTACTTAGAATTATGCTTATTATGTTTCTAAACAAATGTGTTGTATCTCTCTTGTTTTTATATGATTGCTATTGATTTCTAATTTTATGTCATTGTTTCAGTGATTCTTTTGGTGATTATTGAAACATTTCTTTAAAGATTTTTAATTTATTTTTAGGGGAAGGGACAGAGAAAGAGGGAGATAAACCTCAGTGTGAGAGAAGCATCCATCCCTTGCCTCTTGCATAGCCCCCGACAGGGAACCTGGCCTGCAGTGCAAGCATGTGCCCTGACCAGGAATCGAACTGGGGATCTTTTTGGTTTCTCAGGACCGTGCCCAACCCACTGAGCCACACCAGTCAGGGCTTATTGAAACTTCCTTTGTGGTGAACTTTAAAAAAGGGTCTGGGTGTGCTGGAAAGTATGTGTTTTCTCTAATTACTTGGTTCAAGTTTGTTTCAAACTTTTTACTAATTTTTGTTTAGCTGCCCAATCAATTTTGAAAGGGGTGTATTAAAATTTTCACTATAATGGTTTCACTGTAATGGTGGATTTGGCAGTTCTGTTAATTTTTTTCTTTATATATTTTGAGACAGTTAGGTGCATGTAAATTCAGAATTGTGATATCTTCATGGTAAATTGGTCCTCTTATATCTTAATGTTGTGACCAGTTTTTTCTATTTGCATTTACAAAAATTATTGTGAAGTATATTATAGTACATAAAACTGTATAAATCATAGCTGCATTGTGTAAGGAATAATAAAGGAAATACCTATCTAATCACTTCAGGTTATAGGAGAACATTGACAGCACCTTAAAAGCAACTGTGCCTGGCTGGTGTGTCTCAGTAGACTGAGCGCCAGCCAGCCTGCGAACCAAAGGGTCGCCAGTTCGGTTCCCAGTCGGGGCACATGCGTGGGTTGCAGGCCAGGTCCCCAGTTCGGGGCACGCAAGAGGCAACCGCACATCGATGTTTCTCTCCCTCTCTTTCTCCCTCCCTCCCCTTATCTCTAAAAATTAATAAATAAATCTTTGTTGAAAAACAGCTCTGTGCCCCTGTACGCCACATCCCCTCTCACCCTTTCCCACAGAGAAAACTGCTGTCTTGACTTTATGAGGGTAATTCCTTTGCATTTCTTTAGAGTTTCACCATTTGTGTATGTATCCCATTTGATTTAGCCTTTTTCTGAAGTTTATACAAATGGCATCAACTGTATGAAAACATCCAGGTACATATACAGAAGTCTTCTGGGACTCGTTTCTTCTGCTCAGTACTGTTTCATCCGTGTTGAGATTCATCCATGTTGACGGCTGTAACTGCAGTACGTTCAGGGGGCCATGGACAGCGTTCTTTTAGGTGCCCTCTAGTCTCAGGTACAGGGATTCATTAGAGAGAATTCCATCTGGGAGCACCATCGCTGGGTAAAGAGGGTATGAAGGCAAGCCCATGTTCCACTTTATTTGGCAATATAGAACATTTTCTAGTTTTTGTTCTCATTTAATACATTCTTATTGCAGTGTATGAGGTCCCATCACTCCGTGTCATGGTCAATATTTGATAGTTTCAGACTTTTAAATGTTTACTAATTTGTTGCATATATAACAGTATCTCACTGTGATTTGCATTTCACTGATTCCTAATGATTGATCATCTTTTCTAGTATTTATTGATTAATATGAAACTGATTTAAACTAATGTACATAATTGATACCCTAATATTAAGCCAAACTTTTACTTGTAATTAAATAATTTATGTTAAGCCAATTTTGTATTCCTAAGATGCACCCAGTTTGATCATATGTATTATTCTTGACCATCTCTTTTAAATGTATCTTACTGGATTCAGTTTGCACTTTTTCAAAAGACTCTCGTATACAGTCACACCTCAGAGATAACGCAGGTTCAGTTCCAGAACACCACAATGAAGAGAATATCACAATAAAGCGAGTCACACGAATTTTGGTTTCCCTGTGCTTATAGAAGTTATGTTTACACTATACTATAGCCTAGCAATTTGCACCCAGTGTGCTGCAAGAGGCACTCTGGTATGATGCAAGAATTTCTAAAACTTGCAGTACCTGACTATTTAGTCAAGGGTGCTGAGCTCTTTTCTCTTAGCTTGTCAAATAAAATGACAACAGCCAACACATAACAATAGCTGTTTGCTGTGAATGAATCAAAATGATACATATTTGTTTTACCAGGTCGGCAAAAAATACATTTTTTGGTGCGCCGCAGAATTTTAGTAATTAGTGTAAGTGTGCCATGAGCTGAAAAGGTTGCAAACCACTGCTGTGGTCTAAGTATGCCACACATTTCTGTCTAAGAAAACAACGCGCATGCCTTAATTAAAAATACTGTATTGCTAAAATAATCTAACCATCGTCTGAGCCTTCAGCTAGTCATGATATTTTTGCCGGTTCAGGGTCTTACCTTCCGTTTGTAAAAAGCACAGTACCTGTGACACGTAGCAAAGGGAACTGCAGCACACGGGGTGCACACGGGGTGTGCCCGCGCGTCTCCCGAGGCGCTGAGCTGCAGTTTTTCCTACGAGAGCTGGTAACAAGGTTTTGCTAGCTTCAAAATAGAAGCTAAAAAATATTCTCACTTTTTCTGTACTCTGAAAAGTGTATAAATTGTAGTTTTTTATTCCTTGAATATTTGCCAGAATTCTTTAACATCATCTTGGTCTAGGTGTTCTTTGTGTTAAGATGTTAAACTACCGCCCGGCTGGTGTAGCTCGGTGGATTGAGCGCGGGCTGGGAACCAAAAGGTCCCGGTTCGATTCCCAGTTGGGGCACATGCCTGGGTTGTGGGCCAGGTCCCCAGTGGGGGCCATGTGAGAGGCAACCATACATTGCTCTTTCTCCCTCCCTTCTCCTCTCTCTAAAAATAAAATAAATAAAATCTTAAAAAAAAAAAGATCTTAAACTACTGATCCATTTCTTTAGTAGTTTTAGAAATATTCAAGATTTTCTATTTCTAATTGGGTTAGTTTAAGTAAGTTGTATTTTTTTAGGAATTTGTCTAGTTCATCTGAGTTTTCAAATTTACTGTTACGAAGTCGTTCACAATATCCTTGTATTATCTTTTAAATTTCTGTAGCATCTATAATTAGGTCCCTCTTTTCATTCTGCATTGGCTGTTTTTGCCTCAGTCTTTTGTCACTGGTCAGTCTCACCAGAGGTAAGTCAGTTTTCCTTCCTTCCTTCCTTCCTCCTTCCCTCCTTCCCTCCCTCCTTCCCTCCTTCCTTCCTTCCTCCTTCCTTCCTTCCTTCCATCCATTCTTTTTAAAAGATTTTATTTATTAGTTTTTAGAGGGAGGGGAGGGAGGGAGAAAGAGAGGAAGAGAAACATCCGTGCGAGAGAAAAACATCGATCAGTTGCCTCTTGGATGTACCCCAGCTGGGGACCAGAAACCAGGCCGCAACGCAGGCATATGCCCGGATCAGGAATTGAATCGGTGACCTTTTACTTTGTGGGACAATACCCACCCAACTGAGCCACATTGGGCAGGGCCCTTTCTTCCTTCCTTCCTCCCTCCCTTTCTCTCTTTCTTTCATGGGGTAAGTCAGTATTTTTTAAAAATTATTTTTATTTTTTACTTATTTTTTAGAGAAGGGAAGGGAGGCAGAAAGAGAGGGAGAGAAACATCAATGTGTGGTTGCTTCTCACGCACCCCCTACTGGGGACCTGGCCCGCAACCCAGTCTTGTGCCCTGACTGGGGATCAGACCTGCAGCCCCGCAGGCCAGCACTCAGCCACTGAGCCACACGAGCCAGGGCGAAGGTCGGTTTTATTTGCCTTTCAAAGAACCAGTTTTTGGCTCTGTCAAGCTTCTCTATTGTATTTGCTTTCTATTTTATCCATTTCTACTCAGTCTTTATTGTCCTTCCTTCTACTTTTTGGGAGGTTTATTTTGCTCTTCTTTTTTCAACTTCTGGAAATAAATGCTTAGCTCATTTATTTCCAGCTTTTCCTCTCTTTTTTTGATTTTTAAAAAATTGTTGTTCAAGTACAGTTGTCTCCATTTTCCCGCCACCAATTTCCCCCCGCCGTCCCCACCTCCCACCCTCAGTCCGTCCCCCCTTTGGCTTGTCCATGGGTCCTTTATACATGTTCCTTGATGACCCTTCCTTTTCTTCCCCCCATTACCTCCTCTCCCCCCACTCTATTTACTGTCAGTTTGTTCTTTATTTCAGTGTCTCTGATTATATTTAATACATCTCTTATAAATTTCTTTCCAAGTACTATTTTATATATTTCTCACAATTTTTATGGTTATTATAAACTTCTTTACCTAATTTGTAAATGTATAATACCTTCCCATGATTCAAAACCCAAAGAGTATAAAAAGGTGTACAGTAGGATTCCCCCTCCCAAATTTATCTTCTATCTGCTTGTTCCCATCGATCCCTGCCCGCCGTGACCCTGCTCTTAGTTCATCCTGTGTCACTCCAGCCTTTCTTTGTGCACTTACAGGCACTGTAACTAGAGATCCTCATTTCCTTTTCCCTCTTTTACACACAGTGTACAGTATATTAAACATGCATTCTCACCTTGTTTTTATATATCTTGACAATAATTCTTAGACATCTTTCAATGACAGTACATCTAGAGCTTTATTCTTTGTTTTTACATCTGCATAATATTCCAATTTTGTGAATTTTCTATCATTTTATCACCATTTCTGTACTGATGAAAATTTCCTCCCAAATTTTTTATCACAAAAGATTATTACATCATACATATGTACATAGATATGTAAATACATATATCTTAAAAGTATAATCTTGTGGTACAGGTTATTTATATTTCAAGAATATCTTAAAATTTTTTTATTATGGAAAATTAAAAATATACAAAATCAGAGATAAATGTACTATAACCCCCGTGTATCATCTGGCTTCAGCAAACGTGGCCAGGCTCCTTTCGGAGATGCCCTTGCCCCTCCCCTCCACTCCCTCCTTCACTCCGTGTTATTTGGAAGCAGAGTACAGATATTGTATCATTCCACCAATAAACATTCCTATATTTACCCCTAAAAGATTAGAGTTGTTTTAAAAATGTAACTATACTAAAAAATTAACAGTAATTCCTTATTGTCATCAAATCTTCAATATTTTCAAGTTGCCTGATTATCTAATATAACTTATATAGAATTTTTTATGGTTGTATCACTTATTTTGAGCCCTTTTAAATTTGTTGAGATTTGTATGTGTGAAAAAAACGGCAAAAATTCCTGTTCTACTTGGGAAATACAATGAAGAAGTTAAAGAATTACATGCCATTTAAATTATCTTCCTCATAAATTTAACTTTTGTACATTATAAACTGACCTTCTTTATCTTAGTAATTTATTTACTTAAAGACTCCTGTATGATAGTAATATAGCTATAACAGCTTTCATTGAGTTATTTACTATATTTTTTCATACTTTTACTTTGATCCTTTCTACATTCCTATGTTTTAAATGTGTTCTCTAAAGAGCATATAGTTTATTTTTTTAACGATTTTTTATATTTATATTTGGGTTTATGTCTAATTATGATTTCTTTTTTTAAAAGATTTTATGCATTTATTTTTAGAGAGGGGGAGAGAAACATCAATGTGTGGTTGCCTCTCACACGCCCCTAAGTGGGGACCTGGCCCGCAACCCAGGCATGTGCCCTGACTGGGAATCCAACTGGTGTCCCTTTGGTTCACAGGCCGCGCTCAGTCCACTGAGCCGCACCAGCCAGGGCTCTTTCATTTATTTTTTAAATAACAGTTTTTCAAGATATAAGGTATATACCATACAATTCTTCATGCAATTCAGTGATTTTTTAGTATATTCACAGAGTTATACAACCATCACCACAATCAATGTTAGGACATTGCCATCGCCCTAAAAGAAGTGCTCGAACCTGTAGCAGTCACTGTCCACTCCGCACCTCCTAGTCACTCGCCCTCTGCTCTGGCAACCTCCGATCTCTCTGTCTCTATAGATTTACTTGTTCTAAACATTCCACGTCAACGGAAACATTCAGTGTGTGACCTTTTACGTCTGGCTTCTTTCACGTACCATGTTTTCAAAGATCATCCATGTGTAGCATATACCAGTACTTCCTTACACATTTTTTGCCAAATACATAATATTCCATGTTCTATTTACCCATTCCTCAGTTGGTGAACATTTGGGTTGTTTGCACTTTTTGGCTATTAACAATGCTTCCTTTAATATTTGTGAACAAGTTTTTGTATGGACATATGTTTGCATTTCTCTTGGTATATGCCAGGGAATTAAATTGCTAGATCATATGGTAATTCTGTGTTCAACTTTTTGAGGAACTGCCATACTTTTCCCAAAGCAGTAGCACCATCTTTCAATCATACCGTAGTATATAAGGGTTTTAACTTCTCCATATCCTCATTAACACTTGTTTTTACTTTTTGACTATAGTCTTCTTAGTGAATATGAAGTGGTGCCTCATTGTGCTTTTGATTTGTGTTTCTCTGATGGTTAATGGTGTGGAGCATCTTTTCCTGTGCTTATTAGCAATGTATCTTCTTTGGTGAAGTGTCTATTCAAATCTGTTGTCCATTTTAAAATTTCATTATTTGTCTTTTATTATTGAGCTGTAAAATTTCCTTATATTCTGAGTACAAGTCCCTTATCAGATATGTGATTTGCAAATATTTCCTCCCATACTCTGGATTGTCATTTTACATTCTTGATGATGTTCTTTGCAGCACAAAAGCTTTTAATTTTGATGAATTCCAATATTTCTATTTTTCTGTTGTTATTTGTACTTTTGATGTCATATCCAATTACACCATTGCCTTATCTAAGGCCTTGCAAACTTACACCTGTGTTTCTAAGAGCTTTATAGTTTTACATTTAGGTCTTTGATCCATTTGGAATTAATTTTTATATATGGTATCAGGTAAGAATCCAACCTCATTCTTTTGAATGTAGATATCCAGTTGGCCTAGCCTCGTTTGTTGAAAAAAGGCTATTCTCATTGAATTGTCTTGGTAATAACCTTGCTGCAAATCAAATGATGATAAAAGTGAAGGTTAATTTCTGGACTCTCAACTCTGTTTTAGGTCTGTATGTCTATATTTATGTCAGTACCATACTGTCTTGATTATTGTAGCTTTGTAAGAAGTTTTGAAATCTGAAAGTGTGAGTTTCCAATTTTATTCTCCTTTTCCTTTCTTTTTTTTTTTTAAGATTTTAGTTATTTATTTTTAGAGAGGAGAAGAGAGGTAGAAAGAGAGGGAGAGAAACATCAATGTGTGGTTGCCTCTTGCATGCCCCTAAACTGGGAATCAAACTGGCGACCCTTTGCTTCACAGTCCAGCACTCAATCCTCTGAGCCACAGCAGCCAGGGCTGTTCTCCTTTTTCAAGATTGTTTTGGCTATTTGGAGTCCCTTGAATTTTCATATGAATTTTATGATCAGTTTGTTAACTTCTGCAAACAAGGCAACTGGAATTTTGATGGAGAGTGCATTGAATCTGAAGGTCAGTTTGGGGAGTATTGCCATCTTAACAATATGAAGTCTTGTGATTTGTGAACTTGGATGTCTTTCCATTTATTTAAGTCTTTAATTTCTTTCAGAAGTGTTTTGTAGTTTTCAGAGCATAAGTTTTATACATATTTTGCTACATTTATTCCCAATTATTTTATTCTTTTTGATGGTATTGCAAATGGAATTGTTTTCTTAATTTTATTTTTGGATTGTTCATTGCAGGTATATAGAAATATAGTTGATTCCTGTATCCTGTAACCTTAAGGAACTCATTTATTATTAGTTCTAATAGTTTTTTTTTATAGTGGATTCCTTAGGATTTTCTATATACAAGATCAGGTCATCTGTAAATAAAGATAGTCTTACTTTTCCCAATCTAGTTGCCTTGCATTTTGTTTTATTGTCTAATTGCCCTGGTCGTAACCTCCAGTACAGAGTTGAATACAAGTGGCAGGAGCCGACATCCTTATCTCCGTCCTGATATGAGGGGGAAGCTGTGTAGTTGTTCACCGTGAAGTATGTTAGCTGTGGATCTTTTATAGATGCCTTTCACCAGCTTAATGAAGTTCCCCTCTATTCCTAGTTTGTTGTTGTGATCATGAAGAGGTGTTGAATTTTGTCAAATGCTTCTTCTGTGTCTATTGAAATGATCATGTGGTTTTGTCCTTTTTCTATTGATAGGGTGTTTTAATCACATTAATTGATTTTCTAAAAAGATTTTATTTATTTTATTTTTAGACAGAGGGAAAGGGAGGGAGAAAGGGGGAGCGAAACATCAATGTGTGGTTACCTGTCGCACACCCCCTACTAGGGACCTGGCCCACAACCCAGGCATGTGCCTCGACTGGGAATAGAACCAGCAACCCTTTGGTTCACAGGCCAGCACTCAATCCACTGAGCCACACCAGCAGGGCTAATTGATTGTTTTTAATGTTATCCGAACCTTGTACTTCTGGAACAAATCTTACTTGGTCGTGGTATGCAATCCTTTTTACATGTTGCTGAATTCAGTTAACTGGTGTTGTCTGAGGGTTTGGAGGGTCTGTATTTATAAGAGATGTTAGCTCATGGCTTCCTTCTCTTGTGATATCTTTGTCTGCATTTGGTATTGGCGTTACACTAGCCTTATAGAGTGAGTTTGGAAGGATTCCCTTCTCTTTGTTTTGGAAGATTTTGAGAAACATTGCTATTTATTACTTTTTACATATTTGGTAGACTTTACCAGTAGACCCCTCTGGCCCAGGCTTTTCTATGTAGATGGGTTTTTGATTACTAATTCAATCTCTTGTTATAGGTCTATTCAGATTGTTTATTTCTTCTTGAGTCAGTTTTTTTTTCTAAAGATTTTATTTATTTATTTTAGAGAGAGGGGAAGGGAGGGAGAAAGAGAGGGAGAGAAACAGCAATGTATGGTTGCCTCTCACATGGCCCTCACTGGGGGCCTGGCCCGCAACCCAGGCATGTGCCCTGACTGGGAATCGAACCGGGATCCTCTGGTTCCCAGCCCACACTCAATCCACTGAGCTACACCAGCCAGGGCTTGAGTCTTTTTTTTTTTTTTTTTTTTTTTTA